>CAJQUN010002527.1:0-25561 GCA_907163345.1 Haberlea rhodopensis | reverse complement strand
CCAAAATCGGAGAATTTTTTTAATATTTAAAAAAAAATCTGTAGAATTAAGGAGGATATTAACAAAAACTTAGTAACTTAATGCGTGACTTAGTAAGTCTTAATGTGCGAATTATGAATTCTTAGTGCGCGAATTATGAATTATTAGTGCACAAATTAGAAATTTTTAAAGCGCGAACTAGAAATTCTTAATTTGCCTTAATGCGGAGCACGCACCAAGTTCGTTCACTCGCGGCTGGAGCGACCAGTGCGTGGAGGGTAGGAGGATTATGTGACTTAGGTCAGCCCTACTCTCCACGGGGATAGTGTCCTGATATAGCAACCAATAAACCGCACAAGGGCCTGCCTTCCCACTCTGTTGTCTCAGCGGGAAACATTGTTGATGTCTTTAAGGGTAATGCCCTCAGGAGGAGGAGCATCCACCATCAATGTGTAATCTTTTTTTTTTTCCTTTTAAAAAATGATTTCAATGAATGTTGATGATTTCCTTAAGAGCAATACCCTTAAGGACATCATCAAACAAACCGTCTCGACGCTACCTTTTCATCTGCTGGTTGCAGGTCCCCTCATTACAGGAGCAATTATAGGGTTTTTAATTAAATAATTGAAAAAAATAAATCAATTAACAAAATAACCGTTGCGCAGAGATGCAATGACACTAAAATGACCCAAGTCGTCAGTTCAGATGACAAATTCTTTGAAGGCGCCATCTGCAAATGGCGCCTTCATTATTTAAAAAGAAAAAAAATAGAAGGCGCCATCCGTAAAAAAAAATTTTTTTTTAGGAGGCGCCATCTTCCTTAAAGTTTTTTATTTTTTAATGTTATGTTGGCTTTCATTTCCCGAAAGATAATTTTTATTTTATTCTACGAATAGAACATGGCCATAGGGGGCCATGATTGGTCCGTACGTCCTTTCTTTAGGATTTTTGAGTTGAGCAGCCCTCTCTTCCTTTACCGGATGTGTCAGTAACAATAGCAATCCTCTCAGTCCCAGGAAGTGAAGAATTAACAGCAGAGTAGTTGTTTTTCGTTTCTTTCAAATGAGATTTATTCCTGTTCACGTATGGAATCTTCAATTGTCTTATTCTCAAAGATCAGAGTCTTTTGATAGTCATAGGTGGCAAGATCATTCAAGGGGTTGGGCATAATGATGATCAATATCACACAAGGTCTTTCTACTTTTACTATTTTTTTTATGCTAATATATCTCCAAATATTAATCAGGAACCATTGTTAACCTTTTAACAGACGTCGTCGGGGGGAGAGTGGGAGTGAGAGTAGTGGGACCGAGGTGGGTGCGCCCACCCCCGAATTTCTTTTCCCCTTAAATTCTTACTGGTCCTTTCTAACCATGAACCCTGATCTTAATCGTATCACGATAATCAAAATCTAGAATTGACGGTTTTGATTTCTTCTAAACGCGAGATCGAGATCGAAAATGTAACTGAATTTATTAGATTAATGTGCAGGAGTATAAATCAAGCTATATAAGTTATACAAAATTTATATTTTTTCTCGTATATTTTTCGGTACATCCCTCCCTGTATACAATTATAACGACATCCAGGGGCGGACTCAGAAAAAAATCTCGGGGAGGAGAATTTTTGGTTTTGATAATACTTAAAGGGGTTAAATCAAATTTAGGAGTGCAAAAAAAAATTTCGAAAAAATAAGGGGTAATTTTTTTTTCCGGGGGCGTGCGCACCCTCCTTGGTCCCCCTAGATCCGCCCCCCGACGACATCCGTTAAAAGGATTAACGAACGGTTCATGATTAATATTTGGAGAAATATTAGCATAAAAAAAATTAGTAAAAGTAGAAAGACCTGTGTTATATTGACCATCATTATGCCCGATCCCTTGGACGATCTTGCCACCTATGACTATCAAAAGGCTCTGAATCGTGAGAATATGAACTGAAGATGAAGATGAACATATGTGAACATGAATAAATCACATTTGAAGAAACTAAAAACAAACTACTCTGCTGTAAATTCTGGGGAAAAGAAAGCCAACATAACATTAAAAACTAACAGTAAAAAATAATAAAAACTTAAGGAGGATGACGCTCCTTAAAAAAAATAAAATTTTTACGGTGGCGCCATTTATAATGGCGCCTTCAATTTTTATTCTTTTTAAAAATGAAGATGATATTGCAGATGACGCCTTCAAATGAAGGCGTCATCTGAAATGACGACTTGAGTTATTTTAGTGCTTCTTCTGCGATCGGTTATTTGTTAAATTTTTTATTTTCGATTATTATATTAAAAAACCCAGCAACAAAATGAAGGTGACATCTAAAATGATGACTTGAGTTATTTTAGTGCTTCTATGCACCGGTTATTTTGTTAAATTATTTATTTTTTCGATTATTATATTAAAAACCCCATCAATTATATGTTTATCGTGGAGAAACAGTGCATTAATTGATTTGTTCAGTGAATTTGGAGCGAGCTATTGTTGTGGTGTAATTGCCTTGGACTCCCCCAATTCCTCTCCAAGAATTATTGACGTAATGCAAGAAAGCAATTACAGTAAACCGAGAATATTTCCTAAACCAGAATGCAATTCATGTAAACCCAATTGAAAACTCACGCTTCCAATCAATTGAATGCTCGGTACCCATAATCAATATGATAACATCATTAAAAAACTGCAACCCATATCAGATTTTTTTTTTTTTTGGTCGGAAAAATAGACATGATATATATAAGAGTACTAGAGGTACTACAAAAGTTACAAATACTCCTTGCACCGAAAAATCTAAATCAATATGCTAATTAACAAACTCTAGGTTCATTCACCCAATCAGAAAGTACATAAGAGAATCTAGAACTACTTCTATGCCGAATCCAAAATCAAGATCTATATTGAACTAGGTTCAAAAAGATCATCATCCATATCAGAATTAATAACCAAGCAATATTCTTTATTCACTTTGTTGGTTTCAACTGCTTCAAAAAACAAGATTGTTCACTGGTTCTTTCAAGAAATGATCGATCAATGCTTCCTTTTCCCAGGAGAACTCCGAGCAAGCTGAACCGATCCTCGATCAATTCACAAGTTCTGCCTCTCCTCTGTTCTGACAATGATAACTAACTCCACGTCTTCACCTCAACCAGAAACTGCCCCATCGACCACTTTTAATTTCTGAGATCAAACTTGCCGTCAAATCGATCCTTCTCAATCTTTTGGCCGCATCTTCTCGTTTTCTGATCGTTTTTCTTGTCGTGGTTTGGTTCCACAGACGGCGCCACTTGTTATGAATTTAATCCCTCAAATTCCCCGATCAAGAAAATCATTACACGGCCAAATAGAAATAGAAATGTGATCACCGAGTGCGCTTTACCCACATATTATAGCATAACGAACACTTACAAATAACCATCTATGGACAACCAATATGAAAGTAGAGTTATAAGCACATATTAAGTTCGACACACACACAAGAGTTTAGCAAGAACATCAATGAAATAACAATTAAAACTCAAGAACACGAGACACGATTTATGTGGTTCGATCACTAATCATCTACGTGTTGGAAAAAGTGCGTATATGAATTAAAATAATTGCTCGATCGATCGAGCTGACCAGAAAAAATTAATGTATTGTGAACAGTAGCTCGATCGATCGAGAATCTTACTCGATCGATCGAGCATTGTATTTGTTTTGTGAAATGGTATGTCCATTCACGTTTGAGCTGCGATTTTGACCAAATATTGACTCCAAATGGTGTCCTTTGGACTTGATTTTTGGTTCAATATATATATATAACATATCCCCACTTGTTTTAAACATAGATTTTCGAATTCAACATCATATTTTTAGTGAAATTTGAGAGCATATATGTTCATCAAATTGAGTGCTTTGAACCTTTGTGGTTTGAGGACTTGTGATTTGGAGTGCTCATATCACAAGTCATAGTCGTTGTATCTTGGGAGACAAATTGCCATAGCAAACCTTTAGCACCATAGCGGGACAGACGGAGATTACAAATCTCGCCTCGACATAAAATTTATTTTGAAGCCATTGTTATTTTGATTCCTAAGATACACTTTGAGAGAAATTTTGTACAACACTATGTCTACGGGAGGTGATTTCATTGATTTTCTTTGAGTATACGGGCTTAAAATATATGAATTCACCCACCATAATCCACTTCTATTTATTACAATAGATTCTCATGTGAATTCATTCACCTCTTGCCCCAAAAAAACTCTCAGAAAATCCCTGTTCTTCCCCTCTCTCGATGTGTATGTCTCACATGTTCCCTTCTTTTTTGTGCGCCTCACCTCTCTTTCATGCACAGAGCCTTCTGTCATATATATAGAGGTATGAATCTATCACTGGTTGAGAAGGTGAACATCTTGCATCCAAGTCGGTCAACAGGTAAACATGTAACTGCCACAAACTGCCTTCTTGATCAATATATTCCAATGGCTAATTATAAGTTGATGGCTTCTAGAATACTTAGCGCAAACTCTGTATTGCATTGTGACCTTCATTGAATATTTGACACTTCCTTAACATATTTTATAAAAGGTGTGTTACTGTTAGTATTTTATTCTGTAAATACCGTATGCATAGATAAACAAAAGCAAGTTGCATTGATAGGTGTAAAAACTTTTTTTTTGTCCAAACAGTTTTTAACAAGATTTTTAAACCCTTAAAAATATATCAATCAAGAGCATAGACCAATATCGCGACCACAATGAGATTTTCATTCACAGAAAAGTTGGCTCAGGGGGGTATTTGCCCCTTATTGGTCACAATCGTGTGTTTGGTTCTTTGTTCATCTTTATATTTTAGTCGGTGTCTACGTTTGGCGTTTGTATTTTCTGTTGTATTTGGGTTGTCTAGCCGCATATTGGCTGAACATTTCTTGTAATTGGATTTGCTCTTAACATAATCTATGTTTCTATTCAAAAAAAGTTGGCATTTTTCTAATTTTAAATTGAGTAATATTCATAATTTATAATAAAAAATTATTTCTCAATATCCTTTTATAACAGGTGTATTTGCAATAATATTCTCATACTTTTAGAATTAATCAGATATTTTTAAAAAATTATTTTTAACAAAAATAGTCATACATACGTATTTTTATCAAATATAGTCTTACAAAAATAATTTTAAACAAAAAATGGTCCCAAGTTTTGTCAAGGATTTAGGGATCATTTCTTGTTAAATATTTGAAAAACATTTATATAGGTCTACGTTTTAAAACATAATTTTTGGGCTTATATTTTGATTAGTCTAAAATTTGGGACTACTACTAATATATGTAGATATTTATCATATTTTTGTAATTTTCTCTTCATGTATCTTTTTTTTTTAAAAAAAATACAATATAATGAAATAAAACGTAAAAGTCTGGTAATTGAACAAAAATTCTTTTGATTATTATATATGAATAAAAATAATTTTTTTATATAATTTATGTGAATACTTCTTACTATTAACGACTAATAACAAGGCCAATTCCAGAAGCCGTCACTAAGTTCTACCGACGTCGCAACTTCAAGTCGGCCCTTATCAAAATTGGTGGCGTCACAACACGTCACCAACAGTATCCATGACGTCAAGACGACATCATGATTGTATGACGGTTTGGACATGGAAACTGTCAATTCCTACCCTCTAAATTGCAAAATTATCCACGCTTTTATTTCTCATTTAACCATGATTTAAGTTTCTAATTTATGAAACCATAATTTAAGTTATATGATATTGTTAGAATAATATTGTTGCTATAAAAATAATTTTTATATTAAATTCATAAAAATTATATAGCAATATTTACTATGCAATAACATTTCACTGTTCCAATTGCTTCTTATGATAAAGTAAAAGATAGTAATAGCTAATTCTTCCTTTCCAAACTCCTATATATATAATCAACCGCCTCTGTCTCCCCTCGTGACTCATCCACAATATCATCAAACCATGGAACAAGCAATCCCACATAGGACATGGCTTCCTACAACCGCCGCCGCAGCCGATGGCTCATCAACTCCTCCGCCAGTGAAGACCGACTCAGATCGCGAGGCGATAGACATCGAAAGTCTGAGAAAATTGGTGAAAGAGAATGCTGTAGTGGTGTTTGCTAGAAAGGGCTGCTGCATGTGCCACGTAGTCGAGCTTTTTTTGCTGCATGGACATGGAGTCAACCCACCATATTTGAGGTTGACGACCAAAATGAAGCCGTCGTGACCAATGAATTGTTCAAACTTATCGGCGTAGTGGGATCCGGAAATGCCGTCGCCGAGTGGCAGTTCCCCGCGGTTTTTGTCGGGGGGAATTGATCGGTGGGCTGGAAAAAAATAATGGGCGCTCATATTTCTGGAGAATTGGTGCCTAAATTAAGGGAAGCTAGAGCCCTTTGGCTTTGACTCGCAAAATTAAAAATCTTTTGCTTTTGTTATTTCGGAACTTAAAGAAACATTATTAAGTATCGATTAAATTCAAGAGATAAGAAGGATTGATGAAATTATGCTGCTAGATGGATCATCCGGATCTCTTCTGTTTCCCCATCTGTATCTGCAGTTTTGCACATACAGCGTCAGTGGGCCTCATCTAATTATTTATGGCTTAATATTTTGGATGTTAATGCTTCACGCACTATCGATCCACGACTCATAAATTTCATATTATTTAGTTTGCTATACATAGTAAATATCTTTTACTCTGTCGGATCTATTGTCTTTATATAAAATTTATACAAGCTTAACTTAAAAGCAGATGGGCAAAATCTTTTATGCTTGACAAAATAAATATCTTTTTCTTAAAAAAAATTTATCACGGAATAAAATTATTTATTTTACGTAAAATCATATCGATTTAATCATTAAGTCAAGGTAATACCGCAATTCTAAATCAATGGTCCAATTCATTTTGAGGCTACGAGATCCACACAATAATTGTGGAGTCATCACTTAAGGGTTGGAATTTCATGGATAATGGTTGATTGTCAATAGTCTTTTTCAGGTGTGGAAATCAAGAAAACCAAAGGTCATATCACCTTAAGTTTGAATGTCTGAGAAGCTAGTTCTCAGTTTCTAGGAATTGATTCATATCAAATATGCTCTCATTTTCACATAAAATATTTCAACCATTACATGTTGAGTCAAGCACTCAAGCTTTTTCTAAGTTTTGATCAATTGCATCATTTACATAGTCAAATACTTGTAATAATACATGACCAACTCAGGGGTGGAACCATAAATTAATATTATATAGGGCTGATCGAATTAGGTAGGGCTAGAGGGCTACGACGATTTAAAGGGTTGTACTAAAATACTAAAAATTTTGAAAATTAACACTAAAAAATATTTTCTTTCGAAAAATTGTGTAGTGATGTAGCCCACCCTAACCCAAGGTGGCTCCGCCTCTGGATCAACTAATAGAAAAAACAAAATACTTTTCTCTCGAGTTAAAACCGATTGACAAAAGCATAGCAAAATTAACATTGCGACTTCAGAAAATAAGTAATTGGCCATGATTAAGTTTTTTTTATATAAAAAAACTTAATATATTATCGTGTTAAAATTGTAATTAAATATCGAGACGGAAAGATTGGTGAGTGCAACAAGAAAATATTACTAATTCATTTTCCACCAAACAACCATGAAGCTCATTGTATGGTCAACAACCATTCCTTTCTCCATCATCTACACTGCCATTTTCACAATTAGTCCTCTCCTAACTATTTTAATTAAAAAGAGTTAATGGTTAATATGACTAAAATTTCAAATAAAATTTAAAAAACATGTGCAATATATTAGGGAGAGTGGAGCACATAACATCTGGCATTTAATAATATTGAAAACTTTTAATAAGCAACTTTTTATTTCGACTGCCACCCACATTTACTTGTAGTTGACTGCACCACATGTGACATCAGCCTGAAATCACTAAAATTATTAAAACTGAATGCATTGTATAATTGTGATTACTTTTCAAAACTGCTTATCTTTTTTCAGACAAAAAAAAAAATTAAGTGTTTTATTTCATTGATTCTGCTATTGTTTCTCTAAAAATAAGCAGGTAAAAGCAGAAGTAGAGAGAAGCATGTTGTAATGAGATGTTTTTCACCGTTTTACTTGTGTGCTGACAAATTTGTACTAATTTGAAGTTCATTAAATAATTTTTTTTATTTTAATAACAAAAACGTAATGTTTTTGTTTAAAATCAAATTTTTTCAACTTTAAGCAAAATTAACATAACAATATTTTGAACAACAATAACACACACCTAAAATAGAAGTACATTGGTGAGCAAATCAGATGATACACGAGTAGGTCCAAAATATTTTATTTTTCATTTTTTACATACAAATTTGCTCTAACACTAAAATAAAGGACACATCTATGTTCCAAAAACAAAATCTTCTCTCAAAATCAGTTCTATTAGTTAAAAAGAAGCGCAAATGTGTAGATATAAGTCGAGAACACGACATTTGAAAATTCTCATAAATTTGTCAACAATCTAATTGAACATATATGGTTAGTTTCATGATGCTATCGCTCAGGACACTACTCGAAAGCATAAAAAAATCCAACCGATCAACCTGGAGACATAAACCTGCAGCATAATGATCACCACAAGGCTTGAACCTGCAGCATAATGGCCACCGAAGCTTCGAAAGTGGGGATATATGGTTTAGGTGGTGGATTGTGAAGATTTATTAATATTGCGTTTTGAGTTTTGACTGACGATTTTGACAAGGTTAAGTGGCAGTGAATTAGAAATTCACTCAAATTAAATTCATTTAAACATGACCAATGATTTTGGAATCATGAATTTAAGTCATAGTGGATAATATCATGTAAAAATAATTATCATTGATATGAGGTTTTCCAGAAAAAAACATATAAATACTGGACATTAGACCATGCCCGGAAACTAGTCGAAGTAACCCAATAATGTTGGTCTCACTTCGTTCCTTCGTTAACAAGAATTTAAAATAGGTAAAATTCGGGTCAGTATCAGACGATAAAAACTTTTCGGCCCACACCATCAAATTATTTTGCTTTCAACTAGTTACATTTTAAGTCAAAATTACAAAATTATCCATCACTCTCTTCTTCGTGCATATGAAAGTACGCTTCAAACTCCGAAAATCCTCCGGAAATGCAAAAGCGGCGTCGACGGATGTTCCTCCCCCTTCACGTCATCCTTGGGAGCAGATAACTCTTTCTAGAAAGCCTCTGTTGTGAAGATTGAAGAATGTAAATTTTTTTTTGATCATATTGATTGAAGAATGTAAATAAATGTATGGTTGTTGTGAAGATTAAAGAATGTCAATGGATGTATGGTTGTCGCAAAAACTTCTTCTTCTTCTACTCCACTTTATGGAATTTTGTGTTTTCTTATGGATATTCGTGCTACAATTAGCATTGAATTGTTATTTAATTTTGTGCATATCATATGTTTGTCAAAGTATCTCTTAACTTAAACTTACTGTTTAAGTGGATGTTTAAGTATTGCTTTAGTTAAATTTTGGAGTGTCTAAAATATTATGATTTTAGATATAAACACATAGATAAATTGAACAAGAAAATAATTTATAATATGAACAAAAAATAAGTGTATTGGGTCATGAATTATGAAGATATATTACAGTGTATGAGTCTATCGGTGCATGTAATTTACATGCAGCGACAAATTCAGCGGTGCATATAGTTCACCTGTACCGACTTACTAAAATTCTTGGAAATATTCTAGTTGGATTTGTTGGGAGGAGCAGTAGCTCGGGGAATTGAAATTGCATAAAAGTCTTCAATGAGAAATTATTCTTTTTATAGATTCTGAATGTAAAACTCAAAATTACAGTGTATTTGAGATGTTCTATGACTATATTTTTGGTTTACAATATAAGTCTATTGGTGCATTTAATTACATGCACCGATAGACTCAGCGGCGCATGTAAGTCACATGCAGCGACTTATTAAAATCTTTAAAATATTATGCTTGGGTTGGTGGGAGGAGCAGTAGCTCGGGGAATTGAAATTGACAAAAAAATTCTTCAATGAGAAATGATTTTTTTGTAGATTTTGAATTTGAAACTCAAAATTAAAGTTTATTTGAGATGTCTCATGACTATACTTTTGGTTAAATACAGTATGAGTATATCGCTGCATGTAATTTACATGCACCGATAGACTCAGCGGTGCATGTAATTCACATGCACTGACTTACTAAAATATTGGAAATATTCTAGTTGGGTTGGTTGGGAGGAGTAGTAGCTCGGTGAGTTGAAATTGGCAATTCTTCATTGAGAAATGATTTCTTTTGTAGATTTGATTGTGAAACTCAAAATTTAAGTGTATTTGAGATGTCTCGTGACTAAGTTTTGGTTAAATATAGCATGAGTCTTCGGTACATGTACCGATAGACTCAGTGGTGCATGTAATTCACATGCACCGATAGACTCAGTGGTGCATGTAATTCACATGCACCGACTTACTAAAATCTTGAAAATATTTGCTTGGGTTGGTTGGGAGGAGCAATAGCTCGGTGAATTGAAATTGCCAAGAAATTCTTCAATGATGAATGATTTCTTTTATAGATTTTGAATGTTAAACTCAAAATTAAAGTATATATGAGTGTTTCATGTCTATGTTTTGTTGGAAATTTTGAGGCTTAATAGATTAAAATAAGCAGGATGGGCACAAGGAAAAATCAAATACTTGATAAAGAACAAAACGAGCAAAAATGGACGAGAAAAAAACTGTCCGAGAAAAATTCGGGCGGCTCCTGAGCGCTGCCCACATTTTTCGGCAGTGGGTTGGGCGCTCGAGCGTCCGGCATTCTGCCAGGAAAATAGTGTTGGTTGTTTTTTCGTGAACGAGTATGTCCTTTCGCGTTCGGATGTGACTTTTCACGATTAAACAACTCCAAATGGTGTCCCTTTGTGGTGTTCATTGGCCAAGTATAAATATAACATATCTCTGCTAATTTTAACATACAATTTTGCATGAATTCAACACAATTTTTGAGAGAATATGAAAGATCATTTTCATTTTGCATCACATTCATATACTGTTCTTGAAGAAGAGATTTTTTGCAACATTTGTGGTTGTGAGACTTGTAATTTGTGATGATACTGTCACAAGTAAAGAGTCGTTGTATCTTGGATAAATCTTCTTGCTTACGTAATTTACTAGTGGTGCACGCAAATTACATACACCGCATGACTCATATGTATCGTATGACTCTAGAGGTGCATGTTTATACATGCACAGATAGACTCATAAGGTGCATGCAAATTACATGCACCTATAGACTCACGTATATTATTTTTATTTTTCTATATTGTAAAGTGAGTATTTTGCCTTTGTAGTTAGTGGGTTTCTTTCTTGTCAATTGAAAGTATATTACATTCATATGCGATGCATATGGAAAAAGTTGTTTCAGTTGGAGTGTCTGAGTACACTTAGCATGCCCCTGTATAGAAAAGCTTTGAATTTTCAAGACCTTAAGCAAACAACTGAAACAAGCCATATATTTTCAGCTTGGGCATATAACTATTATGCAGATTGCATTTTTTTATGTCTCTTAGTACCTTAATCCAATGTCTTTGTGGCAGCAAAAGAAATCCGCTTGAGTACTGATGTGGGCTCGTGGTGGAAATCTCGATGTATGTTACAACATTCTTTCATGGAAAGCCGAATGTGCAATCAAGAACATTCTGTCAGGTTGTGTAATTAGTTCTTGTATCGAGTCTCTTCGTCCAAAGTTTTGGATATTCTGTAATTTTCGATGATTTCCTAATGTTCAGAAAAATCTATGATATACCTCAAGTGGTCGTCAAAATTGTGATCACAAGCTAAGCTTTTATTAGTTAAAAGTGATGTGAATGCTTATTTTGTTTCCGATGAGTTTGCTACTTTCTTTGTTTGTGGTAAATTCATTCTGTATTCTGGTTTCTGAAACTCAGTTCAAGGTGGAAATGTATTATAAGCACGCTCATCAAGAAACCAATTTTGAGTTTTTATTTATTTTAAAACCCACAGAAATATAACTGGATCTTTTTTCGATCTATTTGATTTTTGATAGTTCAATTTGATTAAAAATTGAGAAATCGGACGGTTATACATTTTAAAAATACCATCTAAGTAAATGTGAGAAGATAAAATACACTCTTCGGTGTACATGGCTTGATTTTAGAGCTGTCAAAATGGGTTGGGCCCGGCGGATTGTCCAACCCAACACACCAAATAAGCAGGTTGGGTCAAGGTTTTTTAAACCAGCCGAATGGGCCAAACCCTTTGATTGGCGGGGTGTGGTGGGTCGGTTGGGTTAATTAATTAATATATAATATAAGTTAAAATAATTAATTAAAATATGATTTATTAATAAATTATTTAATAATTTTAATCATTAGAATTTAATAAAATTATAATTATAATTTTTTATTTTTGGCGGGTTAACTCGCTTAACCCGCAACCTGCCGTCGGTTGGGTTTGGTTGGAGGGTTTTCTAACTCGCCTGGAGGCGGGCCTAAATGGACCAACCAGTTTGGGTTGACGGGTTGGTGGGCCAGTCCGTTTAGATCAAGCTGGTTCGGTTTTACACCTCTACTCAAGTTGGACGAACTCAGCTCAATTTAAATACCATTTTCCAAACGAAAATCAAATTGAATTTATATGTATCGAACAAAATCGAACTTAGGCATATCGCTTGGTTTCGTTTTTACCCATAATCTATTTATTTGGTTTTTAAATCGAACTTAGGCATATCACTTGGTTTCGGTTTTACCCATAATCTATTTATTTGGTTTTTAAATTTTAATTCTCCATAGCAAGGACAAATATAATAATTTAGAGAAATTGATAACTTTCTTCAATAAAATATTATAAGAAACAACCTTATAAAAATAAAAATATGAATTATGTATTATATACCAACATACTTCTCATTCTGTGATCAAATGAAAGACTTCAAGATGATTTAAATATCTATTAGAATACGATGCATGTCCACACACACATGAAGAAACAAGTTAAACTAATTCGATCATCAAGACTTTATCAATTTGAGCATGTCGTATCGGGCTTGTCTTGTGAAGTTTTCTAATTGACATGGTTTGCAGGCTACTGTATGAGTCCCAGGGGGTTTACCTAGTGTGCATTTCAGTGGTAAAGGGTGCGGGTTCTCTCGTCATAAAAAATAATTAGCAACTTTTTTTTGCATTGGTTTTCGTTTTTAATTCAGTTTTATTTTGACTTCAGTTCAATTCTGATTAGCTTTTGCTGTTTAAATAGTAGAAAATATAGTGGCTTGGTTTCAGTTTACCTTCAAACGATGAACTAAATGAAATTTGTTTTATTTTTTATTTTTTCAATTTAAATAGTTAAAATTCTAAATGTAATTTTTAAAATTTCCGAGTTGTTGGGCTTATTCGGTTACCCGGGTAAGCTAATATCCGATAAATGTAAAGCCCAATAAGTTAACAGCCCATAACTTCTGGTGTATTTCACAGCCATTGAACTATCAGATTACGAGCCAAGAATACCCCAGAAACAAATAAGAACTTTCCATCGAATACATCAAATCTAAAAGAAAAATAAAATAATTTCCCATTACAGTGTGTGTCTCAGAGGAGTCAAGTCAATTACAACCCACGTTAATTTCTCAATTGTTGTAAAAATCAAATGTATGACTTTCTCTTAAAAAAAAAAGAAAAAAAAACTAAATATGTTTGGTGTTAGAAGCAAGAGAGGCTACTCCTATTTCTACTATAATTATTGTTCCTTTGGAATTGCTTTTAATTTCAATTTGATTTTATATGTTATTATTATTTTTAATTCTTCATTGGATCTCGATATTCTATCATTTGCATTTGCAATCACAACCGTCTCTATACATTACGAATCTTTTTCTTATTTATTTACGATGATGTTATTATTATCACTTATCTCGGGGCGCGTCGAATTTCACTCGTTTTTGTTTTTTTCTTTCTACCAAGATAGGGACGAATTTTTATTCGTTGTTTTTTGGGGAAGTCTAAATTCTAGGGTTTGTTGGCTGTAAATTGGATCTGGATGGAGGCGGGTTCTGAAGGAGAGATCGATAGGAACGTGAATCAGAGCCCGACGGAGGGTTCCAAGAGGCCTAAGCGTCAGATGAAGACGCCGTTTCAATTGGCAGTTCTTGAAAAAACTTACTCATGTACTTTTTTTTTTCATTTATATTGTTATGCTTTATGTGTGAATTGTGGGTTTTTATTTTTATTTTTGGATTTTCTTGATGATTCTGCGTCTGTTACAATTCGTGCCATGTGTTGTAAGTACTTTGTTCCTCTTTCTGAATTTTGATTTTTTTTGGATAATTTGCAATTATATGTTTATTAATGTGTTTAGTGTGTCGTTCCCGGTTTTGATTCTTGTTCATGATTAGATTAGTGAGCCACAATGCATAAATTGAATGTGTTGTTTTGTGAGTCACTCGTGTATGTACTATGAGTTGGTCCATGTGGATGAAAATTTATTTTGAGTGATAGCATTTGTCTTCTCCGTGGTTCTTTCCGCAGTGGAGACGTACCCATCCGAAGAAACTCGTGCCGAACTATCTGAGAAACTGAGCTTAAATGACCGACAGTTACAGATGTGGTTTTGTCATCGGAGATTGAAGGATAAGAAGGAGGCAGTAGGAATTGGAGCCACAAAGACACCACTTTCTGGTTCAACTGGTCGGAGGGATTTGTCTGAATCCCCAAAAGAAGAAAGGATGGCTGCTGAACTGGGAAGATGCATGGCTTGGGTCCGTGTCGGGGTCGGGGTCGGGGTCGGGGTCGGGCTCAGAATCAAGTTCGAGCCAGTTTGACAATGGTGATGATATGCCTATGGTGTCGACAAGGTATTATGAGGCATCTCGGACAAACATGGAGCGTAGAGTGATAGCTTGTGTGGAGGCACAGTTGGGAGAGCCATTAAGAGAAGATGGACCAATACTTGGCATTGAGTTGATGAACTTCCTCCCGGTGCATTTGGGGCACCCATTGGTATATTTATTTCATACTGATATTTGTCATTTTTTGAGAGTATATATGTTGTCTAAATCAATGGTTAACCAAAAATTTGCTATTGTTTATTAAAGCAGATTCCTTTTTTCTAAAATTTTGCTGTTGTAGGGTCTGTTAATGTAAGGTATCATTTGACATGAGTTTGGGAGTCTCTCAATTTTTTTTTTCTTTGTACTAGTTTCTGATGGACCATATCAATGTATAGGCACTGATCAAAGATATTTTAATGGTTTAATGACATAAACATCTAAGAGTCAATGCTGAATGTAACTTTTAAGTGATTTTTTAAATCGCGAGTACAAGAGTGTTGCATAAGATGAATGTGAAGAGTGCTAAAGGAACAGATGCAGTATAATCTGAATCGGCTCTGGACTTCAGCAGATGTTTTTATACTACTGTTCTAGTTTTATACGAGTATGGAACTGTGTGCTTAAGTGAATTACTGACATGTCTCTTTGTCGTTTTTAAACAGCACCGGCAGAGCTTCAACATAGATACCTACATTCATACGACAACAAGTCTTATGGACAATCTGATGCGAAACACATCAAAGTTCGATCTCTATCTTTATATTTGGATTTACATTAAGTTTATTGATTTAATTTTGAAATGCGTGTATAAATAATGATGGTTTACCTCCATAAATGAAATCAGTTCATTTTCTTGATTAACACATATAAGCTATTTTTCTCTCTCGCCTATGGTGGTGGTCTCTCTCACTTTAATTGGACTATCCATATTACATGCTTTTTTATTATATCTTTTTCTTAAATAAGTTCCTTGCATTATTAGTGGAACTCCTACATTTGAATTTTTTTTGTTACATTACTCTTTTCCACTGAAAAGAAACACCGCCGCCCCCATCAAAAATTGAAAAAAATTAGAATAGATGGAGAAAAGGAAAAAAAAAAAAAAAGAAAAAAAAATCCTTTGATACCTTAGTTGCTCGAGTGATGAAACATGTATTTCCACTTGACTGCGACCAATGCCGTCCATTTCAACCAAATGCACTGATGGCTGAAGTTTTGTCAATTTGATTCACAGGCTTCATCAAGTGGTCCCCATGAAATCATAGAATCTCAAATTAGGTCCGATGCATACAGACATGTTGCGCCTTCTTACCTCTATGACCCGCCTGTTGATGATGGTAGTACAGCAAAAAGTCTGTCGATTGTCCACGGGAATGGGCATATACCCAGGGAATATGGTGTTGGTGGGCTGGTGTCAAATGTTGACATAATTTCTCAGTCAGGCAGGCAGGTCCAGTTTTCCTCATCTCCGAGGAACTCTGGCTTCATTGCACATGATGACGATAATATGCAAATTGACAGAAAACGCAAGGTACTTTCAATAAGATAGAAATTTGTGTTGCCAAAATTTCTACATGATTCTGCTTCAATTCATAGTTAATTACCTGCAGGGTGATGAAGCTCAAATCGGGAGAGAAGTTCAATCCCATGAAAAGAGGCTTCGGAAAGAACTGGAAAAACAAGAAATTTTAAGGCGGAAGGTTTAGGACTTTGCAAATTTATGCATAGAACAAATTATTGTTAACTGCTTAGCAAAACAGATATGTTAAAGATTCTGTTTTGGCGTAAATCTGACACGTTTTGTTGTTCATTCCAGAGGGAGGAGCAATTGAGGAAAGATATGGAGAGGCAAGACCGTGAAAGACGAAAGGAAGAGCTGGATGATTCGAGAACAGCAGCGGCAAGAGGAGAAATTCCAGCGTGAAGAAAGGCGTGAAATGGAACGGAGGGAGAAATTTCTGCAGAAGGAACGTTACGGGTATTGTTTACCTATATATTGCTTTGTTTGTGTCGTCATATTTACTTAATATTATCCTGATTTGGTTTTGTTATTCAACATACTTCTGTTGTTCTTTTTGTGTCACCAGTTGGAGCGGAGTAAACAAAAAGAAGAGCACCGCAAGGAGAAGGAAGCAGCGAGACAGAGAGCTGCAGTGGAGAGAGCAGCAGCACGCAGAATGGCTAAAGAATCCATGGAGTTAATAGAGGATGAACGGCTGGAACTTATGGAACTGGCTGCTTCTAGCAAAGGGCTACCTTCAATTGTTTCTCTTGATTATGGCACTTTGCAAAACCTTGAATCATTCCGAGGTTGGTGTTGCCTTTGACTGTGAGATACTATCCTTTAAATAATGATCTTAGTAAGTGTTTTGAGAACCACTTCGCTCTTTTTTTTTGCTTTGTGAGTTCTGAAAGGATTGGGATTGAAGGATTTTTTTCCTTGTTTTTTTTAAATTTTCCATATTTAACAGAATTAGCATTTCTTGTCTTTATATCTCAACTCAACTTGGAATAACCAGTGAGTTTTCTATGTTATTGGGTCACTACTGGACTGATAGAATGTTGTATAAGACAAATCAAACATTTGTTGTGTGTTGTCACTTTTCTGAAGACTAATGAGCTGGTCAGTCATATCACAGGGACCAGAAATGGTTATTTAACTTATTTAATTCCATGCTGACTTCTATCTGCATTTTAGATTAAATAATTGTAACAGGTTTCTGGCTTTTAGCTGCTTTAGGAAATTGTATTTGGCTTTTAGCTGCTTTAGGAAATTGTATTTGTACAAAACTTCCAATAGGTCCTTTATTTAAGTATTCATTTCCTATATTTTCCTAAATTGACTTTTCTTGCTGTTTTGCTTGTTTAGTTTCTCAAATTTTGTTACCTTTGGTTTTTAAAATTTTATGTGATTCAGAGAACATGTGTGAGTTCCCTCCTAATTCTGTGCGATTGAGACTGCCTTTTGCTACTGAGCTTGGGTTAACTCAGAAGAAAATGTTGGAAACCTCCTGATGGTACGTGTAGTTAATACTGTTGTATCCTCTTCTCTTTAAGAAATACGGAATATCTATTCGTTCCTGGAATTTATCTGCTTCCAAATTCTGAAATGATATTGCTGCTGCAGGTGTGGAAATTCTTCGTTACATTTGCTGACGTTCTAGGACTTTGGCCTTTCACCCTTGATGAATTCTTGCAGGCTTTCCATGACCACGTGAGTGTTCTGGGTGACTTTGACTTCTTTCTGATCTCCAGTTCACCTGTCTTTTTAATTTTTTAATTTTTTTTTTCATTTAATAATGGTCCATAGATTGTGTATTTCCTGTGTGCAGACAAGTGTGAGCACCATTTTTCCTTTATCTCCTCGTGATTTGGGTGCAACCCTCCCCTGTGTTCTTTCAGTCTGTCTCACTCACTCACTCACTCACTCACTCTTCTGTGTGGTGGTCCAGGCTCAATTATTTATGTTTCCTTCTTTTCTCAGGATTCAAGACTGCTTACTGAGATACACATTGCTCTTCTCAAACTCATTGTAAAAGATATTGAAGATGTAGTGAGAACTCCATCTGGTGGACCTGGTACAAATCAGTACAGTGCTGTTAATCCTGAAGGTGGACATCCTCGTGTTGTTGAAGGGGTAATTGTTCCATCCAATGCCTTAGTTTCTAATTTCACTATGTAGGCAACTTCTCTCTTTTTTGTTTTTAATCCAATGGATCTAATTATCTCCACAGGCATATTTGTGGGGGTTTGACATACGTAACTGGCAGAAGCACCTAAATCCGTTGACATGGCACGAAATATTGCGGCAATTTGCACTCTCTGCTGGATTGGGCCCCAGCTGAAGAAAAAAATCACTGATCGTGTTTCTGGAAATGATGTGAAAGAGGTAGCTCTTTTCCCCTTTGTGAGCTCGCTACATTCCACGGGAGCACAATTATATTCAACCTGCAGTCATAGTCAATATTTGAATGTGTGATATGTAATTGATTTGCTACAATTTTCCCTCAAGAGTTCTATAAATTATGGCCCCTTGTTGTGTTTCCATTGCCAGACATAAAGCCAAAGATTATATTCTCGTGTTCATTTTCTTTCCTTAAAATATATTTTCAACTCATCTTCACATTTCCGAACATAATTATTATGTTTTCATCAACTTTCCTTCAATTCCCAAAATACCTTATTATTGTAAATATTCTAAATTCTAATCCAACGTACATTTTATTATTTTATATTATGATGTGACTCCACTATCTGATATTTTTGTAGGATTAGACATCTGCATTAAAATTCTCTATATTGATACAGTTCAAGCATTCATCTTGTTTGCACAAAATGTTCTCAGTCCAGAACTTGACCCTTTTCTCATAAAACCCCTTCATTACATCTGCACCACCGTGGTAGCATACTGTTGAATGTGTAAATGTCACCATGATAACACTTATTATCCTCAGAGTAAAAGTTGTGAAGACATAGTATCCACTCTGAGAAATGGTTCAGCAGCGAGAGAATGCCATTGCAATTATGCAAGAAAAAGGAATCACCCTTCAACGCAAATCAAGGCACCGATTAACTCCGGGAACTGTTAAGTTTGCTGCTTACCATGTTCTTGCTCTTGAAGGAGGTAAAGGCTTAAATGTTATTGATCTTGCAGAGAAGATTCAGGTAAGTAATAGCTAGCATTGTTTGCATGCTATTTTTATCTTCCCTTTTATCTAATTTTGTATCTGTTGTAGAAATCTGGGCTTCGCGACCTGACAACAAGCAAGACTCCTGAGGCCTCTATATCTGTTGCCTTATCAAGGGATCCTATACTTTTTGAAAGAATTGCTCCGTCAACATATTGTGTGCGGCCTGCATTTAGAAAGGATCCGGCTGATGCTGAATCAATAATTGCTGCTGCCAAGGAGAAGATACAGAAATATGCACATGGTATTCTATCTGGTCAAAATGTTGATGAAGAAGAAAGAGATGATGATTCGGAAAGTGATGTTGCCGAGGGTGCAGAAGTTGATACTGTAGCTACTCCATTTGATGGAAATGAAAATGGTGAATGCAACAATTTTGGATCCTTCCCTAAGAACGGTAAAAACAAGTTCACCAATGACACCGATCTTCATGTTAGAATTTGTAGTATTGGTAGAATATCACATATTTCCTTTGTCCGGTACTACAATTTGTTAGTCCTTTCTTTGGGTCAGATGATAGAATTGATAGAATGTGCATACTAGTGCTTATGATCAAATAACTTTGTTTATGGTTGAACAGTCGGTCTTGATCAAGGTGTTGAGATTGATGAAAGCGGATCAGGCGAGCCCTGGGTCCAAGGGGTGACCGAAGGAGAATATTCCGATCTATCTGTTGAAGAGCGGCTCAATTGCCTTGTGGCGTTAATTGGTGTTGCAAATGAAGGAAATTCAATTCGTGTAATTCTTGAGGTCTGGCTTATGAAGATATTCTAGGTTGAAATGGGAAATTGAATTCTAGTTTCCCCTTGTTTCTCACACAAAAAAATTTGTTGCAGGATCGGATGGATGCGGCAAATGCTCTTAAGAAGCAAATGTTGGCTGAAGCACAAGTAGATAAAAGGCGAATGAGGGAGGAGATTATTTGTGATCCACAAGCAGACACTTTAGAAAAGGACGTGGCTTCTATTGTGGCCGGGGATGCTCATAATTCCATTGATAATGTGTCCCAGGATACAGCTGTGGTTCAGTTTGTATCCCCTCTTCAGCAGAATGGATGTACATCAGAAAGGTCGTTTTTTGCAGCTAAAGTCTTATATAGGTCATAGAGCCGAAGAAATGTGTGTTTACAGGTCTTTGCCTCTTGGTCAAGATAGAAGGAGAAATCGCTATTGGCAGTTTGTTGCTTCAGCTTCTAGCCTAGATCCTGGTTGGGGCCGAATCTTTTTGAATCACCTACTGGCTATTGGAGACTTATTGATTCCGAGGAGGTTCGTAAATTCACAAATTTTTTGCTATGAGTTTCTCCATGTTCCTGTTTTTTAAAGGGTTGCACAGCTTTTTTTATATTGTTTTTATTTTATGTTAATATGCTTTTAATAGCAGTTCGTTAATAATTGTGTAGGCATTTGATGCTCTTTGAAATCTTTGGATATTCGGGGGACTAGAGAATCTCATTTGCATATTATGTTGCAAAAGATTGAGGTCTACTTCAAGGAATGTGTTCGGAAGAATCAGCAGTTCCTAATATTATGAACCAGAGTAGAAACGAGGGCGGGGATGTAGCTTTTGAAGTTATATCTAGTGCAGGCAGTGCAAGTATTGAGAGTCCTAGGAGTGAGTTTTGTAATACTCGATCTGATTTATGGGAACCATCAACTTCCTTCAAAATAGGTACTGGGAAGAATGAGTCAAAAGAAAAGAACCTATTGAAGAGTTATGAAGATCTGCAGATTTGGATATGGAAAGAATGCTTCAATCCTTCAATTTTACATGCCCAGAGGTATGGAAAAATAAGGCGCTTGCCTCTTCTGGGAACTTGTGATGTGTGCCTCGACACGTACGCAACCAAAAACGACTTCTGCCCTCATTGTCATTGGATGCGTCGCCATGTTGACGACAGGGGAAATTTCATTGAGCTGTTTGACAATGAAAATGATTTAATAGATAGGACCAGTATAGGCATTTCGAACTCACCTTCACCGATAATCAGATTGCTCAAAGCCATTCTAACTTTGCTTGAGGTATCACATTATTTCACGTGGGTTTTCTTTTGCTTGACTTGCCTAGCAGCTTTACTGATTACTCCCATTCTCCTGCAGGCATGCATTCCCTCCGAGGGTCTTCATTCTTCTTGGACTGAAGAATGTAGGAATTCTTGGGGCTTAAAGCTGCAGAATGCTTCATCTCCGAAGGATATTCTACAGGTTTCCAATCATTACTAAACTGGCGTGTTTTCTTGACGAACGCACGCCTCATTTTGTTTCATATTATGCCATATCAAGCAGGCAATCTGTACTGTCATCTGTTTTATTCTAATTACAATCAAGTAGAGAATGTCAGATGGAGATTTACTGTGTTTCAAAATTTGTTTCAGCTCCTGACTCAATTTGAGGGTGCCATAAAGCGTGACTACCTATCAACAGAATTCGAGACAACAGAAGAATTATTGTGCTACTGCGCCTCATCAACCAGTGCTACATATGACTTTGCCTATCCTGGGTCTGTTCCTCCACTTCCTTGGATACCAGAAACAACTGCTGCTGTGGCTCTGAGGCTTTTGGAGTTGGATGCATCTGTCTTCTACACTCCAAATCAGAAGACCGAGTCTCATGAGGAAAAGAAAGTAGAACCTCTTACAGTTGAGTCTCCTTCTCTCTCTCTCTCTCTCTCTCTCTCTTCTCTCTCTCTCCCATGAGTTTGACGCCATGGACTTGTTTCTTAGATGTGCATTTTTTTTATTTATTTTTAACATTGGCCTTTACTGTTATTGTAACCTCACTGAAATCTAATGCAAATGATAAATGTAGGATGTGCGGATAGACGCGTAATTTGAAAGATGAGAAATTGAAATATTATAAAAACAACTTGTTCTTTTAAATTCTAAGATTGTCTTTGTAATGATCGAGGGAAATTTATTTTAGGTATAATTTAAAGGAATTTCAAAACCTTCATTCGGTTTAAACTCTTGTATTTATAATTATATTGAATGGACCTATTGATTACTAATATACTCAATAATGATTTTAGTTGAAGTCCGAGCTTGAAATTATTCTCAAATCATACCCCTCTATCCAATTATTTCCCCTCCATTGGAGGGCAACCCACACGATTATAGGACAGGCCATGTATTCACTAGGAATAATTTACCGCGTGCACAAAACATGCTTTGGGGGTCGCCATTTTAGTGATCTCAAATCGGAATGCAACCTTAAAGAAACAGGCCACGATTCACTAGGAATATCTTGCTGCATACACAAAATATGCAGCGAGGGGGTCACCATTTTACCTCAATATGCGGAGCTTGTGGTTCCTAATGTAAGATTTTCGGGTTCTACCAATTACTTACCCATCCTTTTTCTGTACATCTTAATTGGTAAACAAAACTAAGAATTTTCTTTCTTTTCGACTATTTTTCAGAATTCATGCTCATTAACTTGTTTTCTCCTGCATTCAGAAGTCGGCTTTAAGGCATGCTTACTCGAATGATATCAAACGGGTTGAAATGTTGCAATTCGATAAATATGGACTTGTAAAGGAGGATAGCCGTGATAATCTTCATGACACTCCAAGCAGCTTTGGATACAGGAATGTGCGAACACGTGGGGGTGGTCGCCAACGGAAGAAGTCACAAAGAGTCGCACGTCCAACATCCCACTCTAGCAGGCAGCGATTGAAACAAGGTGAGACATTGACTCAAATTCTTATTCAGCAGGGAACAAGAACTAATGGACAGAGGCATGGGCGTGGTCCAAGGACAATCAGACGGCGGAGAACAGAGAAGAAGGCTGTTGCAGAGATTCTGCAGGATTGCTTAGACAATGAGAGCACCTTTAAGGATAATAAGGCGGAGAGAAACCTAGAAATTCTGGAAAAGAGGAGTTGGTTAATTTCAGCAATGAAAACGACGTAGCTGGAAATGATGACAACAGTAACGACATTGAAGGAGGTGATTCTGATGATGATTCCAACGAAAACCTGTATGAGATGGCAAAGTGGGGAACATCACCTTATGACGCTACTCCTAACAGAAGTAATGAAATGATGGAATGAGCGAAGAAGAAGCCGATGAAGTTGAAAATGAAAACGATTATTATGAAGAGGATGGGTGAAAATATGGAACTCAATGATGATTCGGACAGAGATGGAGATGGAAACAGGGATGAGGAATCAGAGTCTGCAGTATCGGGAGATTACAGTGACTGAGGTCACAATATAATGGAGATCCAATATTCCAAGGTTTGAACTTCTGATTAATTGGAGTAGTTCCAGGGTTCCTGCAGTTTTTTACGGTTCTCTTTTGTAGACTTTAACTTGGGTGGTCGGGCAAGATAAACCCGATGTTCCATTTTTTGGTCTTGAACTCCCGATGAATTTCTTGATCGGTAAACCTGTATAGTTACACAAGTTTCATGGCCCTATGAGAGGTGAGGAATCTGATGTATCGTAGCGGCAGACGTAACTAGCACAAACCAATGGCTGCATAATTCGAGAGAATGTGGGTGTTGAACAGTCAATAGGTTGAGCATCCGTCACTGGCCGCAACGAGGTGAATTATTTACTGCAGACTTGCTTAGTTAATACGGGGCTAATGTATATTACATAAATTTTGATGATTTTAGAATATTATAGTTTGAATCCATTATAATTGAAAAACAATTTTGGGGTAAGACCCCATTCTTTTGTCGGAATCTTTAAATTTACTGGGATAATACATGATATGATCTCTCTTGTTTGCAGTCATTCTTGATTTAGACACTATTGTTTACACTAACCCGATTTAGTCCATTTAGTTTTCAATCATAAATCAGTCATAAACGTTAATACACCGTTAAAATAAACGGAGAGAGGACTGAATCGGGCCACTTAAAACTTCAGGGACTGAATCGGGAAGTGACGCAAACATTAGGGACTGAATCGGGTCACTTAAAAAGATTGAGTAACTTAATTTTTTAAATTTTAAATTATTATAGTAATTAATATGGATATTTTATTTTAATTTTGACAATTTTTTACAAAATTATTTTATTTAAATAATGAGATAATTAATTAAATTTCACATAAAAATCATTTTTTCACTCAAAATAAAATCAATAATATATTAATATACAAAATATATTTTTGATAGCTAGTTACTTGTTAAATAAGATATTTTTTTTTAATTTCATTAAATTATATTTAGATATGTGTCATCAATTATGAAAAAAATATTTTTTTTATAAATTAAATAAATTTTTTGATAAATTAAATAATAGATTGACGACATTTTTTATAATTAATTAATTTATCTTGAGAATTTTTATTTTACGTAAAATTAAGATATTATATTATTATTTAAATAAAATAATTATAAAAAATTGTTTAAAATTAGAAATAAAATATACATATTAATTATTATAATAATTTGAAATTTAAAGAATAAGATCCAATTATTTCAAGTGACCCGATTCAGTATTTAATGTCACGTCAATTTCAGATTAAGTCCCTAACGTTTTGGACTAATTTGAGAAAAATTAGAAAACTAAAGAGACTAATCGGATCAGTGTAAACAATAAAAGCTAAATCGAGAATGAGTGCAACAAGAGGGACCATATTATGTATAATCCCAATTTTACTGGTTAAACACTACAAATTGTACTGCTTCTCTTTTGAACTCCGGGAGGGGTAAAAATATTTCTTGAACTGCCTAATAAGCCAATCATCAGACTTGAACTTTCCCAAATTACGTGTAGTATTATTATATTGCCCTGATCACAAGATAAATTCCTTGGTTTTCATACTCTTGTATACAATGCATAATCCGACTCTATAGGTGCAACAACTAGTAGTCACAGAAGATAACAACAGTACATCAAAACAAACACAGAACTCTAAATAGAAATTGGCAAAACTAAGGCGAAAGTAGTTTCTTAATTCCAGATTTCTGTTCAGCCGTCAACCTAGACGGAAACTTTATGTTGAACTTGATCCTCAGATTGCCCTTTTCGTGGGTTCTTTAGGAATAGGGATTACATTCACGAGGCACCACCTCTTCATAAC
>CAJQUN010002526.1:0-25563 GCA_907163345.1 Haberlea rhodopensis | reverse complement strand
ATTACATAATATCCTATGTACATTTTTACATGGTATATATTTTACAATAATAGATATTCAAAAAATTAGTGGGCTGAGCGCCCGACGATGTCGGGATGGATAAACGTTTTTGCCGATTTTAGATATATTCAAGTTCAATCACGTTTAGTACAAAAATTGATTTTAATCTCGATCAACCCAAAAAAAAATTAGTTGGCCAGACATGACTCATATTAGGAGAATCCTCGTAAAATGCAAATTGCCGACTAATTAAAAGCAAAAGCTTCTCGAAAAAAAAGCGTCTGCCACGTGTAGCCCTTAAGGCTAAAATGCAGACAACTCACCCAGAGACGTTGTAGCCTTGTAGGTGAATTCGCGGTGCTATCATGCGCCTAGGTGTTCGCCTATGACGAATTGGGCCTTTTGGTTTGAAAAGACTAATGTTAATGTCAAAATAATATTTGTTTTTATCAAAATAATTTTAGAAAAATTTCAATTATAATCCTCCATAGTTCAACTTTAATATAAGTAGCTGTTGAACATGAAATCTCTCAGTTTCTGTCATCTTGGGATGAATTCAAGAGCATACTTTTACAAAGGACTTACAGTTCATGATTCGAAGAAAATAAATAATCGGCACATCATGCTTCCGTATTACAATAAAATTTTAACAAACCAATTAAAATCGTTTTGACCGAACTACTGTCGGGTACTGAATCAGGTTTAAAGATGGCTCCTCACCACCAACCACACGATCGCAACCGATGGTGCTGTTAGAGATCCCTCAGCAATAGCCAGCACATCCCTGTTTCGTTTCCTACGTAGGGCGTGTAAAGTAAAACCAGATATATTAAAGATTTAAAGAAATTTAGAAGATAGATGGGCAACAACCTTATTAAATTTTTTTTTGGAAATACTTATAACATCTATTACATTAAAACGTCTCATTTTGAGAGGAGACAGACTTGTTTAGCCTCTCATAAAGATGAGGCTTGACTCAAGAACACATAAACTTAAAACCAAACAGAACAATATTACAAATGATTACAAAAGAAAGAAAGAAATATTACAAGCTATGAAAGTTGAAGAATAACAAAGCTTGGAGATTACAATTTTTATTTTCAGAAAACTATGGAGAATTTTCGATTGCCTTAGCTTCCTGAATGCCTTGGTATTTATAGAAGTCTGGAGGTGGATGTGAAATCCGTACTTCAAATCTTGTTCATAATTAGACGCCATCGCATGCGTCTTCTCTCTTGTTTGATATCTTGTGGTCCCTTCGACTTTTGGGCCGAAGAGGTTGTCCTACAATTTTGTTTTCTTTTGATAATGGTAGTGGTCCTCGTCAGAGTCGCATGACTATTGTTTCCCTGTGGTCCCTATAAATTTGGCTTTTACAGTTCGCGTGGGAATCTTTCACGTTTGCCTGATTTGTCGTCTTTTTTCTGGTCCCTTTTGACAGGGGATTCTTTCCCGAACAGTGGCTCTTTCTGTACGGGGCAGCTGGGGCAGATGTAGTCCTGCATCTTCCCACATGAGCCATGTTGCAGAACTTCCAGCCAGTTTCTTTGGTTGCCGGAATCTTGTTGTCCCATAATATTTGCCTCTTCTTTTAAAAGATTTCCTTGGCAAATTTTGTAGTGTGGCTCGTTATGGAGTTAACCATGAATGATCCGTTCGCTGTTTTCTGCAAAAAATTAATGGATACTTAACTTTGTCCATCTCAGTGAGACAGGCCCATAATCCTCAAGCTCTTCTGGTAGTAATGTCGTCTTCTATGAGATGGGAAACTAGTGTTGTTCTTCTTCGGGCGGTGGTTTTATTTGGTCCATCACCTTCCAGTTAGGCTTTTGTAACTTCACGAAATGGAAGCTGGGGTGAAGGCATTTTCCTATGATTTCTCGGGCTGCGGTTAGGAATTTCAGCTCCAGAACATCTCCTCGTCCAAGTGTGATTATTTTGCCATGAGTCATACACCCCGTCGTAGATCCAATCCGGTAATTTTATGATTTCTGGAAAACTTGGTGACGTGGTAAAGACTGAGGCTAGGCGGCCAAAATCAAACCACTCTGGAACACTTTCTGGTTTGACACCATGATACATTCACATTCTTGGGTATTTTCCTGACCAGTCTGCTATTAGTTTTTCAGGAATTAAACCCATTCTTGTATAGAGTTTCTCCCAGTTCTCTTGTATTCCTGCAAATGGGAGGTTGGTGAAACTTAATCTCGTCAGTATTAACCCTAGATTTGACCGCCGATGGCCTAAGATTAATCTCCCCCTCTTTAACCCCTGAGGTGCTGGGTTGGCTTGATTCTTCAGATATCTGAGATACTTGGGAATCATTTTTCCTTCTGTATCTTCCCCGAAAGGATCAATACTATGACTTGTAGTGGTGGTACTTGAATCCTCCACACCGATTGATGAGCCCGGCTCTCTGAAACACGACTTTAGCTTCACTGCTGAAGCATTCCGTGGGAGGGGAATATAAAGACTGTCCCATAAACAAGTGTGAGCCTGCATGGTAGCCTTCATAGCCTGTTGGACCTTCATGAGATCCAGTTCTATACTTGACCCGCAACCTGAGAATTTATCACCAGGCCGTTGCTCTTCTTGTCTAGCTCCTCCAGATTTTCTCTGAGATGCTTTGATCTCGTTATGATGGAATTAGTTTCACTCGCTTCCATCTCCCGTTAAGAAATCTGCACGAATATTTTTATCAGATTTCACAATGACAATATCATAATCATAATATTGGCATTCAACTTGCCATCTTAAAATCTAGCATTTTCTGGTTTTGATTCAATTTTATTTTTCAAAAAAGACTTGACATTTGTATTATCTATTTTCAATATAAATCTATTTGCCAGTAAACATAATGGTCATTTTTTGAAAGCATTTCGAACTGCAAAGAACTTTTTCTCGTTGATGTGCCATCTGATAACTTTGTTGTTGTCAAATAGACCGCTGCAATTGTTTGGCACTTCTCCATCTGATGTGGCCTTCATGAGTACTGCGCCCACCATCACTGGCATCTGTATATAATACCAGTTCATCCTAGTCATTTGGAATTGTAAGCTTTGGTAGCTGACTGCAAACTTCTTTAAGCTGTTGACAGCTTGTCTGTGATCTTCATTCCACTCAAACTTAACGTCCTTTTTAAGTAGTGGATTGAACATTTTCCTGTGGTTCGCTAGGTTATTGATGAACATCCCAGCAAAATTAACAACTCCTAGATAACTCTGAAGTTGCTTCAAATCCTTGAGATCATCCGGATATTCTTGCACTTTTTCAACAATATGGTTTCGCAAGATGATTCATGATTCGTCAATCTTAATTCCAAGGAACTCGATTTGTCTTGTGGCAATTACTGCCTTCCTTTCAAAGAGCACTAATCCTTCCTTGTAACAAACATCTGAAAATGTTTAAGACGTTCTTTCACGTTTCTTGACGAGATGAGGATATCGTCAATGTACACGAACATGAAGCTGAAATAATCTTTGAAAAGATTGTACATCTTCCTTTGATATATCTGGGGAGCATTTGCCAATCTCATTGGCATGACATTCTAGATGTAGTGTCCCTGTGGTGTGGAAAATGATGTGAACCTTTTGATTGCTTCCTCCATCTTAATCTGGTAGAATCCAGATTTACAATCGAACTTAGAAAACACTTTGGCATTCTTGATGATATTTACCAAATGTTCTCTGCTTGGGATATAATATTCATCGAATTCCAATATCTCGTTGATGCTTTTGTAATTGATTACCAATATTGGTTTTCCTCTTTTAATTTCTCCATGATTCCGTACGAGAAATCCTGGACTGCTGTATGGAGAAACACCTGCTGACATTAACTTAATGTCCAAATGTTCCTTAAGTATCACCTGCATATCTTTCCGATCTTCTTGGTTCATAAGGATCGATTTGTACCTTACGAACTCATATTCTCTTCCAGTTTTTGCCTTCAAAGATGTTTGTAAGCTCGTTTCTGTCCCATCATGCTAGGGGATCCTCATTGTAGTTCATCTGAATCTTCCTTTTTACTTCCTCTACAGTAATCTGCTCTTCGAGGGTAGCATCAAGTTGCATGGCTTCCTCATATAATGCTTTTTTTAGTAACAGTGGGATGTGGATATTGACTTCTTCTTCATCTTCATCCATATATTCATTATGTTCTCTAAATGACATCACATCTACACCACTCAAAAGATATTTTTTCTCTTTTGACCAGTCCATTTGCCTAAATTGAAGAATTGCTTCACCAAATCTCCGCTGATCCTTCACCTTAGGGTGTCGAAGTTTTCCTTTATCACCACGCTGGCTGCGAAAACTAATGGGGAATTTTTTGTGAAACACCTCTCGTAGTCTCTGCACATTAATCTTATGATCACAAAGGGTTGTGAAAAGAAGTCTCATTGTTTCGTTCTCCTGAGTGAACCGATTGAATGTCTGTAGGAAATTGTTTCCTAGCAGCATATCAGCACATGTATCATGTAAATACATAGGTGGAGTTTTGACTTTGTACCACAGGGTACCGCCTGCTCCGCCGATGATTATTTTCGCTCCCTGGACTCCTTCAGTAAGGATAATGATCCGTTTGGAAAAGTCTCTTCCGGCAATGGCTGGTAACTTTTCACCAATCTTGGGGAAAGATATCGCGTGTGGTAGTACATATTTCAGCTCCTGAGTTAATGTAAGCTGCAAAATATTCTGCGATACTTTGCATATAACATCCCGACGGAGATGTATATGGAGAATGGACTAGTGGTCATCTGATCCTATATCTCTTTCCTTCCACCGTGAATTCCATTCTGTCTTACAATCTTTCCCAATGTTTATGTTTCTCGAGAAATTCAATCACTAGAATGATCTGTTCTGGGATCATTCCCGCAATTCCTTCAATTGTTAGATCAATTTTGCCAATATGAAGGTTTCCTTGATACTTGCCAAATGTAGGTTGTTGCAAATAATATAGGACATCGCAAGGGAAGATATTTGTTAGTTCCGGACCTTATCGATGAGATTTTAAAGATGACAAAACAGTTCAGACCGGATCGATAGAAATCAGATTGACCAGATCAATCGGACTCAACAGAGCAAGATGGCAAAGCATTTCAGACCGGATCGATGGAAATTAGGCATACCAGATCGATCGGACATATCAGAGCAAACTGATAAAGAATAGTACATATCAGACCGGATCGATGGATTCCAGAATGACTAGATCGATGCTTCAGATCGATCTCAACCTTTATCAGATCAGAGCAGTCAAGGATACATAAGGATGGCTTCTCAGTCCGAATCATCAACGGATATTTATTGCAGCATTTAATGCTGCAATTAATGCTACAAAGGACCAAAGACTGAAGATTGCCATAATAGGTAAGAAGACAAAGAAGAGCTTACCTGACAGTCGCCGAAAGCATATACCAGAACGGCAAGTATCCTGAAGAAGAAGACTGTAGCTTTCTCAGAGTCTAAAAAGAGTCATAGCTGCACATTAAGGGAAACAATGCCGTTGCCACCTTCAACTATAAAAGGATGCAACAAACAGATGCAAAAGACTCTTGACTCTACAACTCACGCTGATCAATTGAAAAATATACAAGAAAGCTAAACAGCACACGCTTACAAAGTACAGAAGCTTTCGAGCTGAAGTTATTCATTTAAGCGCAATTACTTTGTAACATTTGATCATTGTAGGATCACTGTGCGCATTGTGTATTGAAAAATAGAAGTGAGCAACATATTGTAACTGTCAGACAGAGTGTGTCTGAGCAGGTTGAGTGACTAGGAGTTTCAGACTGGTAGTGAGGTAAATCCAGCCTGAATCGGGTTTGTACAACAGGATTGTATAAATCAAAGTCTTCTAGTATAAACCTTCCTTAATTGGAAGAAGGGGAGACGTAGAAGGATTACACCACCTTCGAACTTCCAGAAACATATCCTGTGTCTTATCATTCTGCACTTAGCCATCGAGCTGTTCTTACTTATACAAGAGCAGACCGTTTCCGCACTTACTTATTAGTGGTCTGTTCTGTTCAAAGAGTTGATTAAGTAACAGATTTCTTTCACTAATCAGAAAGAAATCACAAGGGATAAATTTTGTAAGGAGTGTTCATTCACCCCCCCCCCCCCCTCTAAACACTCCGGACCGATCCTAACAAGTGGTATCAGAGCAGGTCATCTTAATCAGCACAAAGAATATTAAGCTGATGGCATCATTCAACAAAATCCCCATGTTCTCAAAAGAAGATTATGATGACTGGAGAATCAGAATGCAAGCTCACCTGGCAGCTCAGGATGACGACATGTGGTTCGTCATCACCGATGGACCAATGAAGATCCTAAAAATAAATACAGCAGTCGCCACTACCAGTGGAGAACCACAAATGGTAGAAAAAGACAGATCCCTCTGGACGAATGAGGATAGAAAGAAAGCAAACCTCGACAATGTGGCCAAAGACATCTTGTTCAAAACTTTGGACAAGAACATGTTCAGCAAAATCAAAATGTGCTCTACTGCCAAAGAAATTTGGGAGAAGATAGCACAGCTATGTGAAGGCAACGACCAGACCAAAGAAAACAAGTTAACTGTGGCTCTTCAAAGATTTGAGAGCATAAAGATGAAAAGTGGTGAAACTCTAAATGAGTTTGATGAAAGAGTCACCAGCATCATAAATGAACTGAATGGTCTGGGGAAGGAATATTCTAACAGAGAGATCGCTCTGAAAGTAATGAGAGCTCTGCCAAAGGAATGGGATGTAAAGACCATTGCCATGAGGGAATCAAAAGACCTTAACAAGGTTGAACTTCATGATCTGTTTGCAGACCTCAAGGCCTATGAGTTTGAACTAATAAGCAGAGGTGAAGCAGAGCCATTCATCTCTCAACCCAACAAGGCCCTGGCAGCCATCCCAGACCAGATCGCTTCAACATCAGACCGATCTGCTGAACAGATGAGTAACGATGCTATGTCATTATTTATAAAGAAATTCGGTAAATTTATGTCTAAAAATAAGAGGAACTTCAAACCCTCTCATCATTATAAATCAAGAAAAGATGATACTGTTAACGATCAGGCTTGCTACAATTGTGGTAAGACCGGACACTTTATTGCAGATTGCACCAGACCGAAGAAAGAAGAAAGGAAAGAGAAGCATCGTGATGATAGAAAGAAGAAGCACCACAAAGACCGCAAGAATCATGGAAAATCCCAAAAAGTCTTAGTTGCTGAGGAAGGAAACAGCAAATGGGCTCAGACTGATTCCGATTCAGACAGCTCTGAATATTCTTCCAGCGAAAGCGAAGAAGAGGTTCAATGTCTGATGGCAGATGAAGAAATGAGTCAGACAGATGAGGTATTTGAATTTGAATCAAATGATTTTACACGAGAAGAGCTCATGTCCGCACTGCAAGACATGGCAAATGATTATAGGATCTTAGCTGAATCATTTGAGAAGAATAAAGCCAAAATCAGTACTCAAATGGATGAGCACAACAAACCAAGCTGCTCTGAGCAGGGTGAGTGCAAAAATCTCCAGATCGAGCTGAATAAGCTGAAAATCTCTTATGATCAGCTCCATGAAGAAAATAAGAGAATTAGCACACAAAATGCTAAGCTCTCACATATATTCAAAACATGGACAAAATCCAGAACATCATTGGAAGAATTACAAGAAGCTCAAAGAAATGTCGGTGATTTCACCGGCATAGGCTTTGACACCAAAGAATGCACCAAAGATGAGTCTGAGCTGTTGCTGGTAAAGAATCAAGTCAAACAAATGACATTTGTTAAATCCAGCACAGTATATGAAACTGAAGCACCTAAGATTCAAACAGGAGTCTCTTACGTAAATCAAAATTTGAGAAAAGGGATTGGTTATGTCGACCAAGCCAACGATAAGGCACCAGCAAGATTTGTGTTGTGAGACCAAATTCAAAAATGCAAGATCGAAGGCAAGGAAGACAATACAATTACTATAACTCAAAACCGATTCAACGAAGATATAGACTACCTTATGAAAATCAAAGGTTTTCACAGCGCACACATTATCACACACAACATCGAAACAGACCAGCACATAGCACACCCTACACACACAAGCCACTAAAGCTGATACAGGTGTGGGTTCCCAAAGGGCTAATCCGTTCTGGACCCAAATAGGATTGGGTACCAACAATAAATATGTGTGATGACAGGTACAGAAGAATCTCGCATCAGATTGGTACTTGGACAGCGGGTGCTCTCGTCACATGACTGGAAACATCAAGCTGCTGTCTGAAGTCACAGAATGCACTGGACCCAAAATCATCTTCGGAGATAACTCAAAGGGTAAGACCGTGGGCAAGGGTAAGATTGTCCATGGTAACATTATTATCAATGATGTGCTGTTAGTTGAAAATCTGTGCTATAATCTGATTAGTATCAGTCAACTCTGTGATAATGGTTATGCTGTAGAATTTCATAAACACACTTGCACTGTTAAATCATCAGACGGTATAACCATGCTCGTAGGAATCAGGAATGGAAACACATATAAGATTAACTGGAATCATGCTCAACCTGATAATCCTACTTGCTTCATCGCTAACAATGATAATAAACACTGGCTATGGCATAAGCGCTTGAATCATATCAACTTTAAGACCATTGCTAGCCTGTGTAAACATGATTTAGTTATCGGTCTGCCCAAGATCGACTTTGCTAAGGATAAGATCTGCGAAGCTTGCCAAATGGGCAAACAGATCAGATCATCCTTCAAAAACAAGAATGCCAAATCCTCCTCCCGCTGTTTAGAATTACTGCATATGGACTTGTTTGGTCCTATACCAATAACAAGTTTAGGGGGAATGCGGTATACTCTTGTTGTTATTGATGATTATTCACGCTTTACATGGACTATATTTCTGAGCAGTAAAGATCAGACCGGTCCGAAGTTGATCAAGCTGCTGAAACGCACTCAGAACGAGAAATCATCCAGCATAGACAGGATTCGAAGTGACAAAGGCACTGAGTTTTCAAATCAGAATCTTGAATCCTTTCTAGAAGATCATGGAATCAAGCATGAGTTTTCAGCCGCCAGAACTCCTCAACAGAATGGAGTTGCAGAACGAAGAAACAGAACGCTCAAGGAAGCAGCAAGAACAATGCTTGCTGATTCTGGAATCTCTCAAAAGTTCTGGGCAGAAGCTGTAAATACTGCTTGCTACACTCAAAACCGATCTATGATTAACAAGAAGCTGAATCTCACTCCATATGAAATATGGACTGGTAACAGACCATCTGTTTCTCACTTTCATGTATTTGGCTGTAAATGCTTCGTTCACAACAATGGTAAGAGTCATCTTACAGCATTTGAAGCTAAGTCAGATAATGGTATATTCTTAGGATATTCATCAATTAGCAAAGCTTATCGAGTGTTTAATAATCGAACTTTAACTGTAGAAGAATCTGTTCATATAGTTTTTGATGAATCATTATGTGTTGAGGGCAACAAAGATTCAATTCAAAATCAGATGGAAAATATCCATCTCGAAGCTAACAGTGATGATGAGATTGTAGCTAACAGGTCAAGAGACAATCCACCAGAACCAGAAGTGCCAGACAGACCGGATCAGGCCATTGAAGCTTCTTCAGATCGAGCTGATCCAGATGCTCCTGACTCAAATATTAAAGTAGATGCAGATCATGCTGCTACTATTATCCGACCGAACCAGACAATCCAGAGTCAAGCTATCGATGGACTAAGAAGCATCCACCTAATCTAGTGATTGGTCGTCCTTCTGCACCGATTAGAACCAGAGGACAGATGATGGATGAGTTCACTCATGCTGCTTTCATCTCAACTCTGGAACCCAAGAAGATCGATGAAGCTCTGACTGATTTCAACTGGATTAAAGCAATGCAAGAAGAGCTTAATCAATTCGAACAAAATCAAGTTTGGAGTCTAACTCCCAGACCAAGCGATCTGCCTGTTATTGGAACCAGATGGGTTTTCAGAAATAAGCTAGACGCCGATGGAACTGTGGTTAGAAACAAAGCCAGACTGGTGGCACAGGGATTCAGACAAGAAGAAGGAATCGACTTCGATGAATCATTTGCACCAGTCGCCAGACTTGAAGCAATCCGAATCTTTCTTGCATATGCTGCCTTTAAAGACTTCAAAGTATATCAGATGGACGTCAAGAGCGCCTTTCTTAATGGAAAGCTTCAGGAAGAAGTCTACATTGAGCAACCACCTGGATTTCAGAACCATTCGTATCCTAATCATGTATACCTACTGAATAAAGCAGTGTATGGTCTGAAACAAGCTCCAAGAGCCTGGTATGACACTCTATCTCAATTTCTGCTGAACCATGATTTTCAGATCGGTTCAGTAGATAAAACTCTCTTTAAATTCATTAAGGGGGAACATACCCTATTAGTTCAGATTTATGTTGATGACATAATCTTTGGGTCAACTAACCCCAAATTGTGCGAGAAATTTTCTAAGTTAATGCAGGGACAGTTCGAGATGAGCATGATGGGAGAATTGTCATTCTTTCTGGGTCTTCAAGTAAAACAGCTCAACAATGGCATTTTCATCAATCAGACCAAGTATACCAAAGAGCTCCTCAAGAGATTTGGAATGGAAACATGCTCAACTGCATCAACTCCAATGAGTCCAACAATCAAGTTAGACAAGGACGAAGGGGGAACGGCAGTTGAAGTAACCATGTATAGAGGACTCATCGGATCGCTATTGTATCTTACAGCGAGCCGGCCCGATATTATGTTTTCAGTCTGTATGTGCGCCAGATTTCAGACAGAACCAAAGCAATCACATTTCATTGCTGCCAAGCGTATTCTGAAATACTTAAAAGGATCTCAGAACGTTGGTCTTTGGTACTCCAAAGATTCAAACTTCAGCTTGATCGGATATTCAGACGCAGACTACGCTGGGTGTAAGATCGATCGTAAAAGCACCAGTGGAACATGTCAATTTCTAGGTGAAAGATTGATCTCTTGGTTCAGTAAGAAGCAGACATCTATTGCCACATCCACAGCTGAGGCAGAATACCTAGCCGCTGGAAGCTGTTGCGCTCAAATGCTCTGGATTCAACACCAGCTCAAAGACTACGGCATTCAAGCTGTTGACTCTCCGATATTTTGCGACAACACAAGTGCAATCGCTATAACGTATAATCCAGTTTTGCACTCTCGAACAAAGCACATTGATATTCGACATCATTTTATTCGAGATCATGTTGGCAAAAAGGAAATTCGGATCGAACACATTTCAACAGAGCAGCAAGCAGCAGACATCTTCACCAAACCACTTCCTGAGGCTAAGTTTAATTATTTCCGTCAAATTCTTGGTTTAATTGACTTATCTTAATTAGTTTAGATGTTTTTATTCTTTTCGCTCTTAAAGATTTTTGTCACTACAGATCGATAATACAATGTTCAGAAAGACACAGACCGGTCCGAACTTTCAGACCGATCCTTGTCAGTCTGATTTTATCCTATGATCTGTTTGGACAATTATTTGGTTTTAAAAAAAAAAAAAAAAAAACAAAACAGCCCGGACTGATTAACCTTTTTAACTAGTTGTACTTTAACCGCCTTATCTTTCTTCATCCTGACCGTTTATTTTGAATAATTTATTTCTCAGTCTTGGAGATAAAGACACGTGTCTTCTCTCTCCTATTTAGCGGGCTGAACATTTCATACTTTTTCACTTTTTACAGTTTACCGCTTTCTACCTTCTTACTCTCCTACTCTCTTACTCTTCGCACCTTCTTTAAACTTCTTTCATATGGCTACCATCACTCATAACTCACTCTCCGTTGAGTTTGATGACATCTACAGGGGAGAAGATGCTGCGATGGTGTCCATTTTTAGAGCCCTGGAATCATCTGGTTTACGGAATTTTTTGGAATGCGGATCCGTTGTTTATGAACCAGAAATCCGCGAGCTGTTCGCCAACGCCGTCTCCCGGAAGTCATCCATCTCTACAACTGTCAAGGGCAAATCTTTCGAGATCTCGCCAACAACAATGGCCAAGACCTTTGGCCTCCCCAGTTCCGGCCTGACAGAGTTCGGACAGACTCCTCCAGCATCTCTCTTAGATCTTCAGGGGAAGATTTCTATTTCTGGCCACCGATTGCAACCCTCATTTAAGAAGAAGGAAATGCTCTTCCATTTCCAGGTGCTGTGCGAAGTGGTAGCCAAGCCACTTTTGGGTAAAGCAGGAAGCTTCGATGCTGTAACCGCCGAGAAGTTCAGGGCTATGGCAGCTATTGTATCTGGACAGAAGATAAACTGGTCCATGATTTTGTTTGGAGTACTGCTGGAAACGGTGATTGCATCCAAGCACGCCGTATGCTTTGCTGTTCCTCTCAGCAAGCTCTTGGAGTCCTTAGGCCTCGAGCTGAGCAAGCCGTCTGCTCTCCGCCCCTTTAAGGTCCTTAACTCCAAAGGGCTTGCACTGCTGAAGTCCAAGGGTGCTCCGCCTACTCCTACAACTCTGGTCTCAGTCAAGATTGAGAAGGACGAGGAACAAGCTGATGTGCGCAAACCTCGGGTCAAGCGGAAGCTGACCATTCAGACTGACTCAGAAGAAACCCAGTCTGCTCACTCATCCCCAACCAAGCCACTTCCCAAAAAACCCCGAACCCAGATTACCAAACCAACCAGACATCTACCTCCACCCATACTGCCACCCACTAAAGCAACCCCTGCACCTCAACCCCCCACTCAGCCTTCACCAGCCTCAACCCCTGCACCCAAAGTCACCCTTAGAATTCCCTCTGCCAATCCCGTGGTCAAAGGGATAGTTATCACTGAGTTGGGTGACTATACCCAATCAGGGATTAAGTCCCCTTCCTCCACCGGCAAGGGAAAAGCCATTCTCACAGAACCCATCTCTTCTAAACCCAAATCTGCTGCACAGACTGCCATCGACATCGCTATGGAGGATGTTGATGAGAAGCTCGCTGAACTCCTTGTGGTCTTTGATGAATATGTCCAGTACCGGACTGTCAACCACATTGATATGTTCTACGGAAAGTTGCACAGACTGAAGAAGATGGAAGACGAGGTTCTGAGAGGCACAGAAACTGATGATGTTCGACTTGCGGTGCAGCGCAGAGCGTTATTTACGGGCAAACACAGATTCAGACTGGCCAATCTGCTTTTCACTGCCAAAAAGAAGAACTTCGATCCGCTTGCTCCTACTGCCAGAGATGATGGGGCTGTGATTGCTCAACTTGAGATGGACATTCATGCTCTATCCCTAGCTGTCCGCTTTCAACGACAGATGCTAGGTATCTCCACTCCAGCCACAAGCCCGGATCATCCTTCTGTCAGCAAGACTCTGGCAGAACCTTTTATCGAGGTTATTCCTTCTGCTGAAGCAAAACAGACAGAAGATCAGCCTGCAGAACTCGTACCAGAACAGACAGCGGAGCAGCCATTGCCTAATGCTCCGTCTGCAACAGATGATGAATCAATGAATGTTCTGTTGGATTCTCCGACAACATCTATTCCATTGAAGTCATCAGCCTCCCTTGCTCAAAACAGTCCAGCTGAAGAATGTGCAACAACTGAAGTACCAGACCTCCTCGATCCGGATTTGGTGGTATCTACAGTGGTTGCCGCTCTCCAAGATGAGGAACCTTCCAGTCCCCACTCTCCTCCGGGACCATCAGATGAAGATTTGGCATTCATTCATAGTTTTTCTTCGGATCTGGTCACTCTGATCCGATCCGAAAGTCATCAAGCTGCCATTTCTTCCATCGTGCCGATTGCTGAAGCAGATGACCCTGCTATGTCATCATCAGATCACTCTCCCAGCCAGCTATCTGATGCACATCCATCCCTGGCACGGACTATCCAGCACTTTTCTGATAACTGTCTGTCATTAACTCAACGAATTCTCGAAGTTCATCAAAGTCAAAGAGTCACAACTTTGGACTTTAATTCTTTCAAAGAGAAAATGACTGCCAGTATCGGAAGCCTCCAGCGCGGCATCAACGATCTGTTTTCTCAACAAGCCTCCTACAAGAACAGTCTGAGGAAAGAGCAGGTCGAGTTAGCCACTGAAGTCAGAGCATCTGTTTCTAACTCCCTCCGCGCTCAAGACGTTCGTCTTGACGCTATCAGCGCGCAGCTAGCCCAAGTTGTTGAATTCCTTCAAGAGATTGCTGCTGACAAAAAGGGGGAAAAGAAGACAGACTTCAAGCCGCCTCCAAGCTCAAGAAGATAGCAGTCTTAGTCATTTAACTTGTCAGACTGTCTGTATTTAGGATTTTTTGATGATCAATAAAATCCTTCTTTTGATTAAGTCCTTGTTCATTTATTTTGAACTTTAATAAAGGCTTAATAATAAAAGATTGAATCGATCAAACTTAATGATGTTCATTTATTTTGAACAAAGAAGTAATCGATCCGAAAGCATTCGCTTCAGAGCTCTTATCAAGACTGGTTAAAAAGACTTAGAAGCTAGGTTTTGTCATCATCAAAAAGGGGGAATTTGTTAGTTCCGGACCTTATCGATGAGATTTTAAAGATGACAAAACAGTTCAGACCGGATCGATAGAAATCAGATTGACCAGATCAATCGGACTCAACAGAGCAAGATGGCAAAGCATTTCAGACCGGATCGATGGAATTTAGGCATACCAGATCGATCGGACATATCAGAGCAAACTGATAAAGAATAGTACATATCAGACCGGATCGATGGTTTCCAGAATGACTAGATCGATGCTTCAGATCGATCTCAACCTTTATCAGATCAGAGCAGTCAAGGATACATAAAGGATGGCTTCTCAGTCCGAATCATCAACGGATATTTATTGCAGCATTTAATGCTGCAATTAATGCTACAAAGGACCAAAGACTGAAGATTGCCATAATAGGTAAGAAGACAAAGAAGAGCTTACCTGACGGTCGCCGAAAGCATATACCAGAACGGCAAGTATCCTGAAGAAGAAGACTGTAGCTTTCTCAGAGTCTAAAAAGAGTCATAGCTGCACATTAAGGGAAACAATGCCGTTGACACCTTCAACTATAAAAGGATGCAACAAACAGATGCAAAAGACTCTTGACTCCATAACTCACGCTGATCAATTGAAAAATATACAAGAAAGCTAAACAGCACACGCTTACAAAGTACCGAAGCTTTCGAGCTGAAGTTATTTTTAAGCGCAATTACTTTGTAACATTTGATCATTGTAGGATCACTGTGCGCATTGTGTATTGAAAAATAGAAGTGAGCAACATATTGTAACTGTCAGACAGAGTGTGTCTGAGCAGGTTGAGTGACTAGGAGTTTCAGACTGGTAGTGAGGTAAATCCAGCCTGAATCGGGTTTGTACAACAGGATTGTATAAATCAAAGTCTTCTAGTATAAACCTTCCTTAATTGGAAGAAGGGGAGACGTAGAAGGATTACACCACCTTCGAACTTCCAGAAACATATCCTGTGTCTTATCATTCTGCACTTAGCCATCGAGCTGTTCTTACTTATACAAGAGCAAACCGTTTCCGCACTTACTTATTAGTGGTCTGTTCTGTTCAAAGAGTTGATTAAGTAACAGATTTCCTTCACTAATCTGAAAGAAATCACAAGGGATAAATTTTGTAAGGAGTGTTCATTCACCCCCCCCCCCTAAACACTCCGGACCGATCCTAACATCCTATTTATTTTTTCTATTGCGTTTACTCTACCGAATAGCGAAAATACGGGATCACATCATATATATATATATATATATTTATTTATTTATTTCTCTCAAATAACAAAACCTCATTGGCGTCAAGAGTGAGAGAATGCTAGACGTATGGCAAGAAAAGGGGCTCAACGTGTACATGAGAGAAACAAGGACCCTCTCAATGTAGAAGAATAGATAATAACTATTTATACCGGAATCGAGTGCTCGTCTTAAATGTTTTAGCTTATACATTCTTATAAATTATATACATATTCAAAAATAAAATGTGCAACTTATCTATTAGGACCGGGACCTCCTAAAAACTATCTATTTCATATTTGGCATATCTTCAATCGACTTTTTATAACACCGTAAAATACATTGTTTTATGTTAATTAATCTAGCAAATTGTTGTTTTTTTATTGCGCTGCCGCCGCCGTTGTTTGGATTATATTGGGGGTATTTGCGTCAGACGCAGCCTCATAGTGGCTGCCGCCGCCGCTGCCAAGGTCGTTGTTGTCCGAATTGTATTGGGACATTTTGCATGAGACGCACACTCAAGAAACTCCCATTGGAAAGTAAGAGCAGTACCAGACAGTAGCCTACATTTAACTAAGTTTGTTGATGATGCCCTTTAAGGGCAGTGCTCTTAAATGCATCACCACCATTAATTTGAATTTTTTTTTTAAAAAAGAAAAAAAAAGATTCCATTTGGATGGTGGATATTGCTCCTGAGGGCAGCGCCCTTAAGGGTAGCAACAAAGTTTCCCTTTAACTATATCAAAGTGTATCTTATTTTGAATCTGAGATGTTTCTATTCGTTAATTCTACAAAGTAAAATATATTCTATATCCTTCATCCGACGTGAGAAACATAAACAAGAAAAATATAAGAGTATTGCTTTGGACATTGGTTACCAATTTATTATTAAAAAAATTATATGGCTTATAAATGATTTTACATATGAATGATTTCCATATAATGACAGTCAAATATGAATTTCACTATCATGGTGTGCAGTTCATTTATTTCATTTTCTAAATTGCACCTATAATTAGGTGCAATCAAAAGTGCAAATCTTCAACAATAATATTATTCATCAAATTTCAAGACTTTTTTTTTCCTTAAACATGATTATCTATACTCATAAAAAAATCAATTTTTACTCCGTTTGAAGAGAATATATTGTATACGAATTAAAACAAAAATTGTACACCTAGTGAAAATCTTGGAAACGAAATAATAATAATAATAATAATATATAATTTCGATTCTATTATTATTTGATCACATACCTTACATGTAAGCTCACCCCTAGCTCTGCATGCGAATATATTTTATATATATTTGTATATAAATATAGGTAAATCCTAAACTTACCATCTAACTACACCAATATTTACATACATAATTGAAAGACACCCTTTTATAGTGTGCTTAAAAAATAACTTTTTAACTAATAGTGCACGTCTCCTCTTTTTGCTACTGTTTTATATTTGTATATTCTAAATATATCTAGATGTTGTGTTTATTGATAGTTATGGTTATGTGTAGTTGTCATATGGTGTCTCACGGTCTTACTATGAGCTACTCTTTTGTTTTTTTTATGGTGGTGGCTCTTTTTGTATGTTCCATTACTGGAGCAATGTTTGGTTTTGACTAGGGAGCCTGTCTGTTTCGTGTGACATCCAGTTATATGGCTTTTGTAAGGGTTTTAGATGCGAGGACATGTGCGTTATCGTCTCTTTTACAGATTATGCTCTTCGTCTATCCTCATATGTAGATTCACTTGTATTGGAAGACAGTTCATTTAGTTGTCCGTACTATGAGTGTCATGGTTTGAAGGGACCGGGTTTGACTTTGGTGGTTAATAACCCATTCTGGTCAAAGTCATGTGCTCTTGCAGTGATTCTCTTTCTCTTTCCACCTAGAAGTCACGTTTTCGCTCGACGTCGGCGCTTGTATCATGTTGGTGCACTGGTTTTATATTTTAGTTTTCAGTGGATACTGATGTTGTTGGGATTTTCGTATTTTGCTGTAATTACCAAGTTGGGTATCCTTTAATTAATATATTTCCTTCTCTGTTTTAAAAAAAAAACTTTTTAACACATACAATTTATTTGCTTAGATAAAATAATAGAAACAAATTATCATAAAATATTGTATTAAATAGATTTAATATGAAACTTTGGTTTTATTGAACAAAATTTATAATTCAGGATGATGACAATAAACATGTAATTTTTATCGCAGTCACGCCGCCCCCAACGTAGACAACTCGTTCACATTCCTCCCCCACGTATGATAGCACTGCCTGCGTAATCCCCACCCCACCCCTTCTATATATAATATTATTCAATCCCCGTCCTTCCTAACAACTATCCGCACTACACTACTAATTATACATCACTCATCTGCATGTGATGGCGACGAGGGCGGCGGAGGAGAGGTGCTACGGTGATGAAGTCCATTTTCGTGGGGTCAGGAAGAGGCCGTGGGGAAGATACGCGGCGGAGATTAGGGATCCAATCAAGAAGATCCGTGTGTGGCTTGGTACATTTGACACCTCGGTGGAGGCAGCAAGAGCGTATGATAAAGCCGCCCGAGTGTTCCGAGGTCATAAGGCTAAAACTAATTTTCCTCTGGTAGATATGGTGGACGTAAAGAAAACCGACTATTTGTCGAACTATAGGAGCCCAAGCCAGAGCAGCACCGTCGAGTTTTCTAGCCCGGAGGCTTACCCTCGGATGGCTGTGGCAGAGGATTACTTCTCTTTGGACCTCACTCTTGGGCAGCCGCCTTGGAGAATTCCTGTCCAGAACCATTACAAATTCCATCCAGCCGAAAGTTTGGCCACTTCAGCCGGATTTTTAGCATACACAGCGGAGAAAACCACGATGCTCCACCTTCACCCAGAATCGCGCGAAGACATTGCAGACCTTATGAACCAAATGCGACAGTCCTCTGCGGATTTCATTCGCAGCGGAGAAATCCAGAGCGAGTCGGATTCATCATCAGCTGTCTTTGACCTAACGCCGCTAAAATCAACACGCGGAAAAGGCATCGATCTGGATCTGAACCTTCCTCCATCGGTAAATGTCTGACTTTGCCGGTGGGTTTTGGTTTACTTGTATACATATTTTAGACAACTTTTTAACGTTGATAATTTCCGGTGCATGTGTGGACCATGGAGTGACAATATTTTTAAATAATTGATAAATTAATAATTTATCGATAATTATTATAGTGACTTCTAATTTACAAAATATTAATTTTATCAGTTGTGATATCGATGTGAAATTATCAATTAATTAAATATTAAATTATCGAGATTCTATTCTATATTCTATTGCTGCTTTTTTTCTTTTGATGTACAAGATGTTATAAATTTAGTTATCATAAAAAATTTAAAATTAATTGGAGAAATTATAATATATAGATTCTTTTTTTAATTTGCAAAAAAATATGTAAAAAAACAGTAAGGTAAGCGGTGCCAAAGGTTTGTAAGAAACTCCTAGCCCACACAGAATCATAAGATCATGTTCTTTAACATCTCACATGGAAAGACCTCACTCAGTTGTGATAAATCACCAACTGTTACAATGATATTCACTCTTTTATTTTAGCTCACAAATACAATGAATAGAGTTAATACAAATGCACAAAAGATTCCATAATGAATCTGATATAGCAAGATAGGTGGTGCCAAAGGTTTAAAGAGTGCTTTTCATTTAGCATATTTGTCTTTGAAGTTCCCCATTGAAATTTCAAGTGGGTTTGCTTTGAAAGGCTTGGATTGATCTTCAATCAGTTGTTATTGAGCTTACAATCATGTATATATAGCCTCAAATAATGATATATACGTTAGATACAAGAATATAGTCGTTTGTGACAGTTTTTGTAAGTTCCCGAGCTTCCAACGGTCATATTCTGCTTTCTAGGTGTTTCTGGAAGTCCGCTGGTCGAGTCTGCTGGTCGAGTCCGCTGCCCGAACTCCGATGGTCGACGTCTACTTGTAGTGTCTACTTGATAGTGCCTACTGGTAGTGTCTATTTGGTAGTATCTACTAGGTATTGTCTACTTGTAGCCCTATAGACGATCTGGTAGACGATCCGGTAGATTGCTGTCCAAAATATGTTGTTATGTTCTCTTGGTTAGGTCTCTTGATTCGTTGATTTCTGGGCAAAGTGATCAACATGAAAGTTGTATCCCTTTCTCTTAGCTTTCCATGGAATCAAGATTCGCTCAATTTCGAGTTCGTATGAGAGTGCTATGCTCGAAATATGAGGTGATGCTCCTGCTGTAAGTTTGCTGGATGTACCAACAGAACTCGGAACTTGCAAATGTGTTTTCGTCATGTAAAACCTTCGAATCAGGTCTGCTGACCTGAAATACGACTTGAGGTAAATTGAGTTGGCTATTCAATCATTTTCGAAGCACTTTGTTTCGACATCCGAGCTATTAGATATAGAGGTGCTTATCGGGCCGGGTCAATCCGGACCCGGCCGGAATCGGACCGGTTAGTCCGGTCCAAAACCGGAACCGGACTAACCGGTTCCGATTCGCCCCGGAACCGGTAAGATACCGATCCGGGGCGGTTCTACTGTTTCGAAACCGGTATCTTACAGGTTCCGGACTTAACGGATCCAGTTCCGGGTTGAACCGGGACCGGATCTGTTAATTTAAAAAAATGATTTTTTTAAACTTTAGATAAATATATTTGAGGTTAGTTTACAAACAAAATGGCTCATTAGCTCAATTGGTTAGAGCTTTAGAGTATAAGACAATGATAGCGTGTTCGAATCCTCTAAGCAACAATTTTCCCTTGATTTTAAAAACAAAAAAAAACAAAAAAAACCGGTTCCGGGTTGGAACCGGTCCAACCCGAAACCGGTAGAACCGGAATCGGGCGGATTGGGCCAATAAGCACCCCTACCGGTAGATTTAGTCAGCAGTGCTCAGGGTCTACTGGATGTTGAAATCTCATTTCTGCAACCAAACTCAAAATCATTTCTTAGCACATCATCAAGCTATAAAATATCATCTATGAACTGCACACTTGATGAAATATATTGACAACACAATAATAAGTTTTGTTAACATCACCAAGATCATGTTGGTTTTCAAAACCCAACAAATTTTTTTTAAAAAATTGAATATCATAAATAGTATTTATGAATGATATTATATTATAAGTATTATATCAAAAAGAAAGATGGTTCGTGCAATTGATTGTTTCTTTTAATTTAATTTATTCTATTTTAAAATAATATTATCCACAAATCATATTTTTATTCTTCCTCATCATACCTATACATCAATTAATATATGTAGGTTTAAATTTGGAATGCAAATGCTTTGCACTGTCGATAATTGAATTAACGATATTTTTTTTAAAATATATATATAAAAATTTAAAAAATAAGATACTTTGATTTTAAAAATAAAAAAAAGGATTAGACAAATTAATTTTAAAAAAATAAAAAAAATAATTTATTTTATTATTTTAAAAATATTAACGTAATTAAAATAATTCGGTTAACCGATATTTCTAAAACGAAAATCGAAATCGAACCGAAACAGTTTTTTTTTTAAATCGAACGGATGTTTAAAAAAAATCAAAACCAATGTTTGAATAACCGAACCAAATTTTTGAATTAATTCGGTTCCACCAGCTAATTCAGTTCTTAAACCAAATTTTGCTCATCTTTGGTTGCTATATATATATATATATATATATATATAAAGATAATGAAAGGCATGTAGCGATAATAACAAGGGGGCTCCCTTTTGAGCCACCCAACTTTTATGTGTATATTTTTTGTGCCGCGTGAAGGTGACAACCTGATTCTTCCCTCCCTTGAAAATCATTCATTTAAATAGCAGTTTTTTAATGGCCGAATGTGGAATCATTGGAAACGGGAGAAATCACATCATACCAATTTTTTTTCAAAATCATTTACTGATTATTATTTTTCTGACGCTTTATGCTATTAATTATTTGGTTATGTTGGGGTGCCCTTAAGGACACTATCCTTTAGGCACCCCAATCATTGGATTGTCACACCAAATATGGTGGGTGGCCAATCCAATGGGACGCTGCCCTGAAGGGCAGTGCTCTTCAAGTGCAGCATCAAATAAACCTAATTATTTTAAGCAAACAACTGTATAAATATATGTATGTATATAATTTAAATATCAATAGATAATATAAAATGCAAAATAAAATATTATTTGGAATTGATCGAAGTTGATTGTGCTGCGCGTCGAAACATACTTAAATTTTGGTTGATGATAAATAATTCGAGATAAAAGGAGGTCTCCATCGTTGCCGACATATTCTATCGGAAGTAGCTGAAAATTGTGGCCCATTTTGATTCGCTGTATCTCTAACAACAACGTAGGACCTATTTTTGTTCCCATTTTTCTTTCAACATTTGCTGCTTATCTATCTTTAAAAAAGTCCATCTCTCTCCGTTAAAATAATACCGGACATAATGTTTCCAGAAGGCACTGTACATTATCATATCACGATATGTACATGTTCATTAAAATATGTAGGATAATATGTGGATGTATATTTGGGTATACCAAGCAAGATAATCAATGGATTTGTTTGTTGAGGCGAGAATTAAATATTTGTCCTTAAAGCGATATTGGTGCTTACGATTTCAAAGGTAATTCATTTCTCAAGACACAACGATTGTGACTTGTGATAAAAAGTACTTCAAATCACAAGTCCTTAAACCACAAATGTTTAAATGTACTCAAACTTGGAAAAAAACAATATGAAATGATAAAATGCATAGAATTTCTCTATTAATCGTGTGTTTCTATGGAAAAAAATGTGTCTAAACACAAGGGGTGTTGTATATATATTAGTTCAATAGACATCACCAAAAAACAGCATTTGATAACAACTTTAAATGAAAATACCGTAGTCATATGCCAAAGGGTACAAAACCCATCAAAAAAACGTTCACAGGTGTGTTCACGCCACCTGGGAGGTATGAACATGCCTCCCTTACGGCCTGTGATGCTATCAAACAGAACATGTGGCATATTCATGCCACAGGAAGGCCTGAATACGCCTCCCTTTGGGCCCATGAGGAATGTTCACGCCATCACGGAGACATGAACACGCCTCCCTTACTGCCCAGAAGGCGGGCGTGTTCAGCCACCATGGAAAGCATGAACATGCCTCCCATGCTCCTGGGCCATCAAAATTTTCCCTCTATTTTGATTTTTTCTTTAGTTCGATTTTTTAACTCATTTTTTTATGCTTAATTTCGATTCATTAAACATATTTTCCAACAATTCACCACATGAATTAAGTTAATGCATAAAGGCATATTCCATATGAAGAGGTAGCTTGCGGCTTTGAAGCCACAGTGGTAACCAATCAAATTGACTTGACTTAATAGTGAACATATAGTCTTAAACTATTTAGTCGTTAGTGTAAATCTAGACAATTGAACCAACACTATAACAATTCTAACATTCATGATGGTTTCTAACGGTTGAGTCCATTATGTTATTCAGTCTTGTAATTGGTTGTCCCTTTTGAACCTGATCTTGGGTTCTCCAGTCAACTAGGTTGTGTATCAACTACAAGATTTAATTTTGAGGTTTTAATCTCAGTCTCTTCGATAAACAGTATACTTGATCTCTAGATAAACCTTTTATTAGTTAGCAGATCAGCAATGTTTCATTTGACTTCACATAACCAATAGATATAATACAACTAGAGATAAAATGTTTAAGCGTATTGTGTCTACTACGAATATGTTTAGACTGGGCATTATTCATGCTACCCTATGCTTTTTCTATAGCTGATTGGCTATCACATTTTATTTTAATTACAAGCGCATGTTTTTTTTCAACAAGAAATTTATTCTAAGAAACTTCGAAGTCATTATGCTTCTGCTCCGCTTTAGCGATGAATTCTGATTTCATAGTGAATGGAACAATACATGTTTGCTTGGAAGATTTCCACGACATAGCAGCCCCCCAATGATAAACACATAACCACTTGTGGACTTTGAATCTTTCGTATCTGATATCCATTTTGCATCACTATATCCTTGTAATATAGCAGTAGATATTGTATAATACAATTCATAGTTCAAGGTGTATCTTAAATATTTAAATACCATTGTCGATGTTTTTCAATGATCATCACTTGTATTGCTTGTAAATCTACTTAGTTTACAAATCGCATATGCAGTTTCAGGACGTGTACAGTTCATGAGATACATTAAACTATCAATTATCCTTGAATATTCTAATTGCATGACAGAGTCACAATTATTCTGAACTAAGTTTAGATTCGGATCTTAGGGTAGTTTCACGAACGATGTATCATTTGTGAGAAATTTCTCGAGAATTCTCTCAACATAATGAGACTGCGTTAACATTCATCATTCAGATGTCTTGGAAACTTTAATTCTAAAATGACGTTTGCTTCACCATATTCGTCATATCAAAATCTTTCATCAATATTTTCTTTGTTACATTGATGATTTCTAGATTGCTTCTATCATCAACGTTAAGCATACTATTACATATGCTTTAGGTATGTGTTTCATCTATACACATTTATTATACTCGTTAATTTTGAACCCATTTGACAACATGGTTTTGTCAAACTTTTCATGCCATTGTTTTGGCCCTTGTTTCAGCTCGTACAACGATTTAACGAGTTTACACAATTTTTTCTCTTTTTCCGAGAAACTACAGACCCTTCAAGTTGTTGCATAAATATTCTTCCTGAGAACTGCAGTTTAAAACATTCATTTGATGTTCTCTAAATTGTTTAGAGCAACGATAACAATTATCACTCTAATCGATGTTATTCTTGTGACTGACAAATATGTCAAAGTAATCATCCCTCATTTTGTCTATATCCTTTCGCCACAAGACTCACTTTGTACTTGTCTATTGAACCATCAGTTTTATATTTTATTTTAAGAATCTATATGCATTCTAATTGTTTACTTTCGGGTGGAAGATCAACCAATTCTCATGTATGATTTTGCATTATGGATCCATCTCGACATTGATAGCCTCTTTACATAATAGCATTGTGGTTAGATAAGACGTCATTGACCGTTCTTTGTTCAATTTTCTAACACATATGTATGAATTCAAGACCATAAGTCTTAGCAACTTTGGCCCTCTACGTCGTGGCTCTTCAATTTCATTTTTTGAGTCACGTGTTAGCTACTCCATAAGGCCGGTGGTAGGTCAAACTGCAATAGTCCTGCCGCCTCCTTCAAGCAATCATCTTGTACTCGTGTTTGTGGGGTTGAAAGAGACAAGCCGGAGCCGCCGCATCGTTGAGAGGTGTGGGCTTTTCTCATTTGACTGCACCGGACTTCTTCAAATAATAATTAAGTTTTAGGACAAATAAACACCAAATCTATATGTATTTCCTCTCAAAAAATTTATGTTTTAAACCAATATATTAATCCTACCTTCACATAAGCCGTTTTACTGTATATTATTTTATTTTGTCATGTATTTTTAGAGATAAAATAGGACGGAATTGTGTTGTATTCTTGGCTTTTAGGCTGCTTAATTTCGTATACTCTCTTCATTAGATAACTCCTCTAGTCCTCTTATAGTTGTATATATATATGTGCTTGTATTGTTAAGGATAATAGAAGGTTGCTTCTTGTTTTTATTACAGATAAAGGAAAAAAAATGATTCTGTTTCAACCTGCATGATGGAAAGATAGTTAAACCTTAAGACGCTCAAAATTGAATTGGATTCAAGTGACATTTCATCCGTATCAACAGTCCTAGATTCAAACATGTCGCCATGAACAATATCAATTAAACTCATTCAGACCAACATAATCATTACTGTTGCCGTTGTA
>CAJQUN010002525.1:0-25587 GCA_907163345.1 Haberlea rhodopensis | reverse complement strand
AAACTCAAGCGGCCACCCACAGCGCCGCCGCTCTGTTAAGTCACCGTTCGTGGAGACGTGATCCGTCTTCTGTCTCTCCGCTCCGTCAATCGCCGTTGGGCGAATCCGTTTATGCACCGTCCAAGCAACTCAAGTCTCCGTTGCCAGATTCCGTGTCGCGGTTCCGCGCTTAAGTCTCCGGATAAATTGCGCAAACATTCTCCGATATGTGCAGGAGTATCATCTAAACAGTCTCCTGAAGGCGAATGGGTGAACACACTCGTTGCTGGGTAGTGATGCGGTCAAAAGTCGCCGATTTCACGGTGACTCCCGTGAAGCAATTTCCAAAGGGTGATTTTGCTTCAGAATCAGAGACTTTAGAGAGGAATGAAGGTGGTTTTATTGAGTATAGAAGGATCGTTCGAGGAAGTCTTCCTGTGAAAGTGTAAAGCCTGGGGTTTACGCTTCAGGTTCTGAACAAAGTTTTCAAAAATCAGAGAAGAGACCAGAAGGGTGACAGATGTTGATTGCGGCGGGAATGAAAAAATCAAAAATTTGATAAAAATTCCCCGAAAGAACAAATCGGAAGAGGGCATTACACTGGAGTACCTAGGAAGATCGACACTAATGTTAAAGGTGATGAGACTGATCGGGTGAAAGGAGAGCAGAAAACGAATAACGATATAATGAAGAAACCAAGTTGAGAAGTTTAAGGCCGGCCAAGCCTGTCGGGAAGTGCCTAAATGTGAATGCAGCAGGAGCAAGAATTTGTGAGTTGGTCACGTCTGATAAAAATAAAAACCAGTCACCCTTGAGGAATGAGGCCAGTAGATCCATGGAAATCGAGGGGAATAGCAATGGTGGTGGTGTGGTGCTGGTGGTGAGAGGACAGTGAAAAGAAAGCTGAGCATTTTGATTGCATTGTCCAAGGCGGAGATAGAGGAGGACATTTTTCTCTATGACTGGATCAAAGCCCAGCAGAAAGCCTAGGAAGAGGGCCAAGAACATACAGAAACAAGTGGATGTAAGTAAAGATTTGATCTTTGATATTGTTTTGAATATTATATAATGATTTATGCAAATTTGCAAATGTCAAATGTCAGGTTTCTACATAAGCTCTTTCGTTATATAATGGTTGTGATTGCAGTTTTTGTGTTTCCTGGAATGTGGTTAGTATCCATAACTCCGATTCGTACAAGGTGTCGGGGAATTATCTTAGGGTATAGTATAGTATCGATCTACTCAATTTGGTTCTATTACAGTATCCTTTAGTTTGGTCGTTTTTTTTAATTAATTTCAGATGGTTATTTCTGATACAGGGTATAGTGCACTTGATGGACATATAACGCCTCCAAATGCATTTATGGAAGTTTTTAAAGGTGCTGGGATCCCATTTTATGATTGCGATTGAGATGCAATCGTGGATTTTATGATAGTTTTCCTCCTGAATTACGGATTTATAATATTATAGGTTTTCCGTTGATTAGGTTGTTCGGCTTTTACTGACTTTTTGTTTGGGAATTTTTTGTGAATCCAAATAGTTGGCAGGTGCCATACATCTGGCTTTTTCATTCATTATTCTTCCGCACGTAGTATCATTATATTTTTTTGTGCAAATAACTCGAGCAATTCTCCTTGACGACCACCCCCTACTCATAAAAAGTCGATATTGATATGGAAGAACCGCAATTTGCGATAAATCTGTATAGGTTTTTAGATTTGTGAGGCTGAAACAACATTGTGTGATGTGATTTGAGTAAGGCGGTGTAGAACAATAATGCACTCTCAATCAACATTTAACAATGGGAAATGTCAGGAAAAAAATATTACCCAGAGAAAGAACTGCTGGAATTTTCTGCAAAACCCCTAGGACAAAAATTCGGAACCATTTTCTCCAATGAACCACCACTCTCAAATATATAGATGGAGGGATCTAGAAGAGAACCGTCAATATCTTTTTTAAAAAATCTTTGGTAGTTTGAATCCATGGTTGAGGTAATTTTTTTTGTGTTTTTTTATATCTTTTTGATACTTAAATCTTGAAGCACTTTGTCTAATTATAAGGTGGTGATAATCAATTTTTTTGCAATTCTGTCATTCATTTAGAGCTTAACAGGAGATTGTCACTACAATATAAACGGACCTCTGGTATGCATGAGACGAATCAAGTTTAAATTACTCAAAATTCTGTAATTCTCAACTGCCTTACAACGAATTTTAAGTTTTTCTTGCTTATGGTATTATGGAGAGGTTAAACTACTTAACCTGTACTAAACAAACTTGGTATGTCTTCCTCTTAATTTATGCATGGAAGATGAGTAGGATAATGGAAGAAAAGTTGAAAGTTCATTATTGGTGGCAATTGTAGGGTTTATATATTTGATATAACTGATTATGATGAACCTTGTTTATTAAATATAGTAGTGCTCGATTACAACAGCGTTAAATAAATGTGGAAACAAAATAATTTAAAATTTTCGACCGAACATCAAATGTATTCTCAAAATTGCATGTACAAAAATTCAGAACTGGATTAATTCAGTTTAAAGAGGTCCTAGTAGTCAAGAACCCCTGGAGTTGCAAGGGCAAATAATTTAGAACACAGAGTGTTGGTGGGAAATCAGTCATAACCATGCTGGTATTTTTTGGCACATATTATTGTGTATTATTTAAATAATCCAAAATCTCATTTCTTTTCCATGAAGGCCAAATTTCATTTATTTTGTGATGACATCAGTCCTTCCTCTTTTCCAAGCATCTATATAAGTCTCATTTTATGTTCCTTTCTCTTCTCACTCTTACACCACTACCTCCATTTTTCACCCACAGATTATTTCTGTCTTTGTAAGCATTTTTCACTCTGCAATTCAAATCATATCTGGGCTTCTTTAGTTTTAAAGTTTTTGTGTCATACTAAGAGTTACTGTAACTCTTATCTTCTCTTTTTCCTCTTTTACTATGAAAAGACCATCTACTTTCCCCATGATATTATTTAATTTTTTTCTAATTTTTGAAGTTCAGAAGTTTATAATGCATACGATTGAAAGATCAGAGAATTGTTTGATCCATATATCCGAGAAATATATGAAACTTTTTACTCAGTTGTTTTTCTCTTGCTGAAGTTCGATAATTTCTTATTATATAATTTTGAATGATCAGACGATTTTTGATTATAAAAACTCGAAACTTTGTTTTCCTCTCTCTCTTTCAAAGCTCTATGGAGATAATATTTTTCATATGCGCCTAATTGCGTTTACAAACTCTTATTTAAACTTGAATATGTTTCCTGTTTCACTTGCAACTTAATTCATTCTCCTTCCTTGTTTCAGGTCTTCTATAGCAGAAGGGAATTCATTTCTCCCATACACGTGAGTATATAGGAATCCCATTCTGTTTTTTGTATTTTATGTATATATTCATACAACATATGTCTATGTATGGATATACATGCATACAAGTAAATCTTGTGGCAGTGTGCATACTTAGTTATGTGCACATGTAACACTACCGTGCAATTTATGCATATGCAAAAGCAGAAATGCTGATACTTTAATGTATGTATATGTTCGTACATCTGAATCTGTCTCTATGAGTTATCCTGCTCTCCCCATCCAAAATAATGCATGTCGTGTGTGCATTAAATTTTTTTATTATAAATTTTGTGTAAAAACAAAATATAATAATGAAAAGTAAAAACAATTCTCCTTCCCAAATTTTATTTCCCTAACCCTACTTCTTTGACCCAATTCTTCTTTGACCCAATTTTCCATTCTTTTCTTCCCAAATCCCCAATTTTTTTCAATTGGTTTCGCTTTCTTCTCGTAGGTTTTTTATTTCAAGAATCTATATCACTTGTGCCTATCGTAGGGTTTTCATTTCAAGAATCTATATCACTTGTGCCGATTGCAGGGCTTGGATGGGCAAGATCAATATCACGACCAATGAGGTCTGCATGTTTCACATCTAAGTCATACTCGTTTCAAGAATCTAGAAGTGATGTAATAAGTCATCTATCACTTTTGATTTTATGATTTTTAAAGTGAGATTATGATATGTTTATAGATCAGTACACCCTAAATGTACATGCAATGTGAGCAGGTTTTTTAAATTTTGACCTGTGCTATATATAGTGTATATAGCCAAATATTTATAGGCCCATTGGTAAATGCATATTGAAATGATACGTGTATATGTTTATATATGTATGTGTCTGTCCATTTGACAGTGCACATATTTTGCACTGACACACATCCTGCTCCTGCACAGACAGTGCAAACTTAAGTGCATACAAGTACGGTCTCACTTTAGTCTTTCAGGCTCCAAATTATTATGTTATAAGCATTAGTTTATATCTTGGTGTGAGTTGACTTTGCATAGTTTATCACTCAGATACAATGTCTTCTTTTATTTAGTTTTCTTCTGTACTATTAACTCAATTAAACTAGGAGGAATAGCAGAATGTCATCACCGAGATCATCTGAATCAAACACACTGTTTATAAAAGACGACAAGGAGATTGAAGCGGCAAAGCAATCATCAAAAGCTGTTTGGGAGCAACGCAATCAACCAAAGCTTCCTGTGAAATGTGGTAAGCAAAAGACGAAGAAAGAAGAGGATTTTCCTGAGTACCTAACTTCTCTCTCGAGCTTAGTCGAGAAGAAATCACTGAAGACATATATGGAATGACTGGAAAAATGCCTTCCAGGACGCTCAGGAAGAGGGCAAAGAATGTTCAGAAGAGATTGAGGTAGAGTGTAGTGTTAAAATAATTTTATTATTTGTTCTATTTATGTTGTTCTATTTGATGTCTAAATTTGTTCTTTTAGAGCATTTTCCCTGGTGGTAGTTTAGAAGCGATAACTATCAACAGATATGAAGTCTATTTAAACTCATGGAAGGTATCGTTTTCCTGCTTCTTTTGACATTTTATGAGCATTTCAGCATGCACTGTGAGAGAAAAAGAAATCTTGCATTAGATGTAAGTCATGTCATAATTGTGCTTCTTGCAGGGAAAATAAATATTGTTGTGGTTAGTTTTTTGAAGATTTCTCTCGATATCTGGATGTTGTAGGTCCCAGCTGCTATTTCATATGTCCATTGAAAGAGGTATGCCGCTGGAAAAGCAAGTGCATTTTTATGCAATCCTTTTCTCTCAGTTGTTTTGTCACAAGTTGAAAACAATTGTATCTTTTAAGTGATAGTTTTATCATTGTACATGTAGATGCAAGTCGTCTAAAACATTGAATCAAGATGGAAATCTTCCAGCATTTGGGTTTTTCTTCGATAGATTCTCTATTCCTATTCTGAAAATACTGGAAATAGTAAGCAAAGAAAAATAACTTCATCATGTTCTTCATAAATCTATATGATCACCTATTTGTGCGGATTACAAATTGAATAGATGTCAAAACAAAATCAGTGCAAGAATTGTGCAAGAGTTTGTGCTGCAGAAAGGTAGGCTAAATGTAACACATAATTATTATACACTATTTATATAATTAACACTTCTGTTCAATCGTGTTAATTTGAATATCTTTCCATTTTCCAGCACTTAATTCTTCAAATATCTGATAATGTGGCGTTAAAGTGAACATTTTAGACATCCTAGTAGGGTAAGAAAAATTTCATTTGTAGTCCTATAATTACAGGTTGACATTTCGAATCCTCCATGTTATCGTGAATTTCAGTTGTTGAACTATTATAGGTTAATTAACCTTGGTCTCGTCAAATCATTTTATTTTATTTAGTCAGTTTCCGAATACAGGAAATTGGGCCATGAACGACTAAAATTGATTAGCAAAAAAATTATGAGACTAAAACTGATTATTATCAAAAATAATTGTGAGACTAAAATTGAAAATGTAGTTCGTTTTATTGTAAAATCTAATATGAAATGTATGAGATTATCATATTAGTCTAGGAATAGTTTTCGGTAATTGAGTTTAGCTCGTCTTGTCGAAATAGTTATGAGGTTAACATTGGTAATCACAAAAACACTAAAAATGTCACTCTCCCATAGTTACATGACTAAAAGTTATATTTGGCTCTTAATAGGCCAACAGTCCATTCTGTTTGTTTATACAGATTTGCTGTTTTGAGTTATGTTCTTAAAATACTAGCTCAAGGACTGGTAAATATGTAGATAGTTGTTACTGCACCGGTTACTTATGTGTATAATAAATCATGGTTTTTTTGGCATAAGATGACAGAATTGTGGTATCAATTGTTGAGATCCTGATTAATGTTTGGGAGATGCTCTTATGTGAGAATTAGAAAAAATGAAATCTGCTTAGTAAGCTGATTTGGGAATTATTATTTAGTAAAGTTAATGCATTTTGCTAGGTCACTGAACTCACACAGTACTTTTGCAAATGCAATAGTAGTAATATTTTGCACCGAGATGCATTGCACAAAGACTTATATATGCAACTCTTCAATTTTTGAGGCTATATGTTTGGGTAGATGGATCTGGAATGAATGCATTTGGGATTTGTACCTTGAGTTTCATTTGGTATGTTTAGATGGATTTAGTTAGTTATTTCAATTCTACTCTTCGTTCAATAGATTTTGTATACACTTTGAAAAAATTCGGCATTACCTTTACTCTATGCCATTTCAAATAAAGGATTTTCATATACCCGGATTCCAACTCAGGTTTCAGATCCAAATTCATCAACGCAAATACAACCTGTTATCCTTTCTAAATTATTTCTTGTTCCAGTTCTTCCATTTCCAGTTTATCATTTATCATAATTTACGGTGTTCGATCTGCAATGCAGGGTGTGCCGTGATTCATGCAAGTATCATTCAACAAGGATGATGTGCAGAGTAGAGAACTTTGAACATGGGTTTTGTTTTCCTTGATCATGTATTTGTTTTTGAAAAACTACAGAGGGACAAACTAGGGAAGAAAGGTTGAAAGTATGGAGTCTAGGTAAATTTGATGTTGATCAATATTTTACCTATCTGGTACACGCGTGTATGTAATGTACACATGGTTTTTGTACAAGTTGCTTATATGAGATTTCACCAATCAATCATTTTTATCATTGACTCAACAATACTCCCATGCAAAAGACTCGTCTCAGAAAATTAGATTGAGCTCAGGGAAAGCTCCTCAGACTCTCAGAAGCAAGGAGCTTGCTCGATTCTACCAAAACCGCTCCGTCTAAGCCCTAAGGCAGTGGTTCCTGACTAGAAATAGAAAGCGAACTTCTGTTGATTGGAGACTGAAGTTACACACAAAAAAGGTTGGTATGGAAGAATGCAAGCTATTTTCATTCAAGCTTAGTGCTGTATTAAATGTAGGATTCAGTCTAATGATATGAAGAGTAGATAATACATCTCCCCGCGTTGTATATAAACAATATAACATAAAAGAAATATGTTTTTTGTAAAAATTAAATTGTAAAATGTCAAAAGTATATCGAGCTATGCAATATTATTTTGTGTAAAAGGTATTTAATTGGCAATAAAACAATATCGAAACTAACTCTTTTTGAACTTGAATGTTAGATTATGTCTCATCCAATCACATCCCTGCAATTTCATATCCTCGTGGTTCAATGGAATCCTCGAATTCAGTAGCTGCTCACCACCAAGGGCGATCTAGGATTGAATTCGTCATGGACTGACAATCTCATAAACAAGCATTTCCTTACCACTTTCTCTCTCCCATATCAACTCGACAAGGTGGGGCGGGATGCAGACCGAGATCAAAATGCTTATTTCGTTCAAAAATTGTCTTACAAAATCCAAATTTGTGTTCATATAGGGACAGAAATAAGGGTGGAATATATGTATAAAAAATTCACCCCAGGTGCAGCCTAGCTCAGGGGCTACATAGATCCGCCCTTGCTCACACACTGCCATATCATTTATCCTATGAATTTGATGTCACCCTTAAGAGTACTGGGCATATCAAACCATTGATTTGAAATATTTCATATCAATAAGTTTGATGCACCATAGGCACTTCCTGAATAAGATTCAAAAATCCCATTTAGTTCAATTATATCATTCAGTTTTCGTTTATTCCCGACAGTTTACTAGGTACTACTTGAAAAATATTTATATGTACCAGGTGTTTATAAAGACCAAGGTACATAAATATGTATGTATATATTGTGTATGTGTATTAGGGTTATAAACCAATTGTATAGAAACGAGATCGATGCTACTTCAGTGGATCAATTTAATGATATGGTTGCGTTTATATTTATTTTCAATGTTACATGTGAGGATGATATTATATTAATGAGAACGAGATTTTACATTGAAATATTACCCTAATTAACCGCCTGCACCACCCAATTAATAATAAAAATAAAATAAATACATACATAAATCTTCAAATAAGAAAAAATAAATTTCATGAAAATCAAAACATACTTCTTCACAATCCATCACACTTTGTAACCTTCTTCTCCACCTCATCTCTGTAAACATCTCTCTAACTCTCATTCATTCCTCTCTGCATATAATTCTTTAGCGAAAAACCCTAAATCCCAGCACGCATACTTTCACTTTACGTTATATATATTTTCGTGTATACATAGGCATTGGATTGTGTCATTCAGTCTTGAATGAAATTACGCCGCCCGATCACGCATCAGATATGGTGTTTTCTCTGTGTTTGAATGCGATAGTTTCTTGATAGTAATTTTTTCCTGGAGTTTTTGAAGGCCTTTTTTTTATCGGTGATATGGCTTCTACAGTTCCAGCGAAGTCCCAGCCGCTGCATAATTTCGATCTGCCGCATCTTAGGTGGAATAAGGACGGGCACTCCAAGGGGCCACCACCAGCGCGCCGCTCGTTTAAATCACCGCTACGGAAACCTAATCCGGCTTCTGTGTCTCACTCCGTCAATCGCCGTTGAGAGATTCGTTTCGGCGCGTCTCCGTTGCGCGATTCAGCGTCTCCTTTATCGTTCGAGTCTACGGATAAGTGTGGTGAAACAGTCTACATTGGCGGGGGAGAATCGTCTGATAAGTCTTCTGACACGCGAAGTGTTTTGAAACCATCGCTGATGGATGGTGACTTCAGTCAAACAGTTACTGATCCATGGTGACTCTGTGAGGCAATCTTCAAAGATGAGCTTGCTTCTGAATCGGATGCTATGGGAAGGAGTAAAGGTCGTTTGATTGAGTATAGGAGGAATCATTCGCGTGTAAGCATAAAAAATGAGATTTATGCATCAAAGTTCTGATTCTAACGAGCCGAGGAGAAACCGGGAAAGATGCAGAAAGTGGCAGAAGGCGAAGCATCTAATAATCAAAGATCTTGAAAAATTCCTTGCAAGAACAAATCTGAAGAGACAATACATTGAAAAACGGAGGAAGCTCGACTTTAATTATGACAAGGATGAGACTGGTGTGGTAGAAGAGGAGGGAAACTGAATAATCATGTTAACGATGAGACACGAAGATGTGGAATTTGAGCGCGAAAGTATCTATCAACAATTCCTCTAGCCTTTGAACCTGAGATGTCGAGCGAGAATTAGTGACATGGAGACTGGAGCGAGAATGGGTGCATCGCCAGTCTGTCTCTAATAGAATAGAAGGACCGAGGAAGCTGCAAAGCTGCGAGGCTCTGGAAGATCAGGCGGAAGCAGCTGAATTGGAATGATGACAGCGAGTGGAGGATATTGCGGGTGACTGAGAAGAAATGGGAGAGGAGAACAGAGCCGTAATTGTTATATCTGACGGCGTCTTAGAAAGAGGAGATCGAGGCGGTGTACTAATAAGTTTGATCGATTTAGACTATGAGCTCAACTAGCTTGATTGCGGTTAAGGCACGTTTAGTGCTGAAGAGGGTCATTTAGAATGTTAGCAAGACACTGAAGGAATGGATACAAGTAAGTAAACTATTACTGAGATTCGTCTAGGTAGACAATTGAGAATTGTATCGTGAAGTGTTCGGAACTTTTACAGTGGGGTAATGTCAGGTTTATATGGTGGTTCTTTATTCATGCCCGTTTTCTGTATGAAGAAGTTGTCACGGCCTTTTCTTATAGGGTGTCTGCATGGATTGTGTGTTTGCTTGTGTGCAGTGATTTGTGGTTGGATTAAATGTATCACCCGAGAATGGATTCTTATGTTGTCTTTTAGGTCAATTTGGTAAATGACAGGATAAGTGTGTTGTGTTGAGCATTTTCGGCTGTGATTATAGAAGGGTCGGTGTGCGTATCGGAACATCCTTAGCCTCGTGGTAAGCACTCACGTTCATGGAAGTATTATAGGTCGCTTCATGGTAATCATATCCATGTGTTAGTTTTGTGAATTGTTCTTTAGATGCTAAATAGTGGAAGTAAAGGAATTATTCTATTTTATGTGGTATCGGAGATTCAATAATCAATACTTGATTGGGTTCGAACAGACTCAGCTAACACACAGTTCAACATGAATCGATTTTTCTGCTCTTACCGAATCGTATCTGGGATTTTATTTGGGCCAAGTAGGAGGAGGATGGCCTTATTATCCGATTTTCTTCATATATATGATATACATATGATATATATGTATTCCCTTTGCCACCGTACTAATTACCAATGTTGTGCAGTGGCCATCGACTCTCATTCCTACTAAATTCCATGAAGTATATAATTTATGCATTATATAGATAATTTTATGTATTATCTATACAGAAAAAATATGGTGTTTATCCAAATTTGAAGATAATTAATTCAAGGGAACAAATCATTACCAGAAACGGGCATGGTGTTTGCAGCAATGTTTTCTCTGATTACCAGCCACCGCATGTATAGAGAAAGAGTGACCAAGAGATAATGAACAAGGAATCGACGAAAGTCCTGGAATATGATTTACTGCAACCTTCTTGTGTACCGCGTGAAAATGATCCATGAACCCATACACAATATTTGCTTTTTTCAAATATTATTTTGTGCCAAGTAGATGATCTAGTGGACGAAAGCTGATATTTGAAGCTCTCGATTTTAGAGGTGAGAGCGTTGCACTAGTGAGATTTGACTGCCTTCATTGTCTAATATGTTAATGAAGATTCCTAGAAAGTTGATATATTCACGGTTGGTCCATGTTCCCAGGACACCTCTGGTTTGCAACATACAGATGCTGCTCAGAACCCAGAGCTGTTGGACAAAAAGTTATTACCGGTGATAACAAATTAACTCAATTGTTTAGTATAAGCAACCTAACTGCTGTCGTAGATGAGGTTCTTGAAAATGATCTTAACGATTTCACACCGTTCTTACTAGCTATCTTAGATGTTTTTATACAGCATGTTCTCCTGCTATAGTTTCAGAGCTTTTTGATCCGTGTTTCTGCTTTGAGAAACATTAAATCGAAAGCATGGCTTGAGTTTTACGCGTTGATTTTGTTCATTCACATCACTTATTTTTTCAACATAGGATGTGAAATTTTGAACTGGGAACATCATATTGGCTGGCTTCTTACCATTAAAAGGATCATGGAGATTGGAGAAGATGAGCCTTCAGATGTTTTTGGTCCAAAATTTTCATTAAATGGTATATGGATTGCGTGTGCTTTCTTTTCAAGATTGGCTCCTATAGATTGTTGGCTGATGGCTATTTCCTTTTGATTGTGATATTCAGGCTTCTCGTTCTGTTTACTAGAATAACGAAGAAGTGTCTTATTTCTTCCTCCAATTTGCATTATCTAAATGTGGTTCATTTTTCCGTGAATCAATCTTTGAAGATATTTCGACTGATCGAACAATAAAGGGATAATATCTCAATCAACACATCCTAGCTCAATATGATAGCTGAGCATTGGCTTGAGTTTTTATTCCATTTTCTACAAATATGACATTACTTCGCACAAATGCCACCCTCTAATATGATCTGATAGTTGATACCGTTAGTGTCAAACGAATCTCAATTTTTACCAAGGTTTATCAACTATAACATTATGTCCGCGTCATAAATCAATCAAATGGGAAAATAGACGAGTGCTTAGTTCAGAATTTTATTGAGTTATTGGCAATGTACTCATGTGTTCACGATAATTGAATGTTACTCCCTGTAGTTTTCAAAATATACATTTATCCCCTTATATTTTGCACAAAAAAAAAACATACATTGAGGAGGTTGTTGAACCTATTCACAAGCCACAATGTGTAAACTGTCTAATTTCAAACTTGTGAGGTATACTATCTATTTTGAAAACTATAGAAGTGTAAACTTTCATTTTCAAATCATAATGATGTAATCTGTCTTTTTGGAAAACAGCTCGTCAATAACCCAAATTTAATGTGGGAAACCTAACGGACGAAAAAAAGAGTGAGGCCCAAACAGGAGGCCACAATCTTGGCCCAGAAAAGGAAGCACGTTATATAGAAGAAGTCGTTATGTATGGTAAAAGATGAAATGGAAGAGGGGCAAGGTGGAGCCGTCGTGACTGGGGTAGAACAGTATTGGTGGTGGGGCCGCCGCGAGTGCAGCTCAATTGGGGTGGGGAATCTCGGCATTCAGAAAAGGTCACGCCGGAGACTCGCGTCTGATGCCCTTAAAGGCGTTTTCAGTCGCCGCCCTCTTCGTCAGTGCCTCCGCCTGCGCCGCCACTGCTTCTCTCCGAGCTTCCGGAATCCATTCTGTATGTATATTTAATCTCCCTCTTTCTTTTCTTTTCGGATTTCAATACTTTTAATTAGAAGAATTTGTAGTGGGGCATTAATAAATCAAGTCAGAGGTTTTCATTAATTATCATTTGTGTTTTTTTTAATGTTGTGTTGTAGGTAGAAGACATGAAAGGCGTGGGTGCAAATATAAGGACTGGATTGTGTACGTCCTAGGGGAAGTAATGAGTAGATGATGATACAAATACATATTTGTTTCCTTATGATGCCTTCCCCTTTTACCCATATGACTACCACCTTCTGTTTATTTCATTTTCTTTTTTCTGTATGCTCTTGTTACACCAAGAATTAAGTCTCAAACACCCAGTAGAAGCCGTAAGTTCAGCATTTAAGAAAACATGCACTAAAATAGTCGCAAGTTTGCAACTTTAAAGAAACCCCTCGCCAACTACATTCAACTTAACTTTATATAATAATGCTTCACATTTTTTAAACTCATAAAAAATTGTGAAGGTTTAACTGAGCATGACTCGCATTGCCTTGATACTAAAATTTCAACTAAAAACCCATTTTTGCTGGTGAATCCACATCCATGAAACATTTCCAACTTCAGAGCTTCCCATCTCATGCTGGAACGGAGACTCCAGCATTAGTTGAGCTGGTGAAGGCGATGTGACTTCAACAATTAGGTACGTACGTGAACTTCCATTGCTTGTCTGCCTTGTCTTTAAGCATCTCTGCTTACACTTTGCCACCTCCATTCGGACAAACGACCTTCATTTACATTTAACCTTGAATGTTTCGAATCTCGTTCGAAAGTTTTCACGTATGAACGTTTCAGCTATTTAATGAATTTGTATATAAATACAGATATCGATTTGAACCAACTAAAATTGTCACATCATGGTCTCATGGTCCTGTGCAAGCTAGAATGGATCCAAGATTTTATATGAGAGGGCATAGTAAGATAATTACTGCATCCGGGGACAAACTTCGATTTTTGAAAATTATATATAAAATTCAATTTTGTTTCCTTGCTCTTTGCATGCAAGTGACTCTTCAGAGAGAGTTCGCTATTGATTACTTTGTATCTATTCATATGTTGAGAAAATGATGGACCCAAAATAAGGAATCTATTGTGTAGCCTAAAAAATGACATCAAATTATTCCTACAAACCAGAATGGGATGGGGACGGGGACGGGACAAAATTTTAGTTATACCCCAACATATTCAACGCCTTCTTCATCCGTCCATTTATTGTTGGGTATACGTTGTGGGGCAGCACTATTCCTGCCTTCCGAACCATAATCTGTAACTGGGGATCCAATCTACCCTACCTGTTGAAAAATCATTTGAGGGATAGATGGCTTAATGCTTGCTTGGTTACAATTGATTTCACGTAACATGAAATCCCTGAGCATTTTCTGTGATGAACATTGTCAAAATCGATTACATAGCCGAATGTGAGATGACTGTCTTAATGCTTGCTTGGTTACATATATTGAGAAAGAAGTTTTTTTCTGGGAACGATAACGAAGCTATTATGCACCGATATCAAACTATGAGCTCTCGTCGAGAACAATTGTAATTGTATTGTAATTATTTACCTAGTTATTTTTAGCTACAATCTTTAAATTCGAATGTTATCATGACATTTTTGTTTAATTTTTATGTCATTAACTTTGCCCCCTTAATAAAATTCCTAGATTCCTAGATTCGGGGAGTCATTTTCAGCAGTCAGAATAGAAACCAGCACATCTACCTCTTGATATCCAAGAGGAATCAATGTCGATGCAAATTAATTGTCGAGTAGTAGAAATTTGTTTAGAGTTTAAATTTGAAATCTCCATGTTCCGATAAATAGTGAAATGGGAGAAGAAATAGAAACGGATAAAAATGCAGTTCACTCCTTTGGTTCAAATATCAGTTCCTTGAAAACCCAATATGCTGCAGCCCCGGCGATGCCTAGCCCTGCAATAATGATAAAACTGTAGGAAGCTCCTTTTGTGATTGTAACCGGCTTCTCTGGGATAGTATATGTTGGAGCATCAAAGGGATCCTCAATGGTGGATATATCTTTTTGAGCCTTTGAAAAGAACTTGATGAACGGATTCCCTAAAAGTATGAGAACTTTTCGTTACAATAATCTACAAGCACACCTAATTCTTTTGAGCTAGTTGTTTGGTTAATAATTTTTTTGTTGATGGGTTCTACAAATGGCTCTTTTTATGCATCGAAAACCTTTATGATGAATGCTTGGTTAGAGTGTTAATGGGAACAATCTGCATATTTGCGCACCAAAAGATGACGAAAAAATCCATTGCAGCAAATGATGTGTGTATTTTTTTCTTCATATGCTGTTCTTGTAATTAGGACTTGAAGAAACAAAAAAATGGAAGTTGCTTGTATCACATCAGAGTGCAATCATTTGTGCAAATGGTGAAATTGTAGTTCCACACCATCACATCAGGTACTTGACACCAAGCCGAATCAAATTCTTGAAAAGATAATCGATCAGCATGGACCAGTTGCGCCTGTGATCGACCTTAGCGGTGTTAATTCTGTCCATGAAGAACTGGGAAAATCCTGCAGGGAATGGGGTGCCTTTCAAGTGATCAATCATGGGGTTCCACTTGAATTGATGGATAGAATGATTGGGGATGGACCGTTCTTTTATTGAGGATTGTACTATGGATCAAAAGCTTAGTTATTCATGTGATAACAATTCCCCTGCTTGAGGGCTATGGCATCCGAATGCTTGTTTGGTCGAATGTTACAGTTTTGGATTGGCGGGATTATTTTGATCACCATACTTTACATCTATCCCACTCCTCCAATCCATCCAAGGCCCACATTTTTCCTCGGATTCCAGGTGAACATCTCTCTCTCTATTGCATCAAGGTTGCCTATGAGTTCATACCCCAGAGAGCTTTATCAGTTTATGAGAAATGACCAAGTGCAAGAACTCATTTACAGAAAACAGTATTCGATTACAGTGAGCAAACAAACGTTCTTGCTCAAAAACTACTCGGTTTGATCGCTGAAAGCCTAGGCTTGACATCTTCATCAATTAAAGATGGTATTGGTGAATTCTAACGTGCAAGTTCTTTTAAATCGAGTGTCGAACATACATTTAATCTGATTGTCTGTATCTGGCGTATGAGGGAAGTTTAATTGCTCATAAGATTAGTAGGGTAACATGTAACCAAGTGATATAATAGCATATAATTTTAGATGCTTATAACATGGATGTACGGCAGCTGTAACACCTATTGCTTTTGTACTTTGCTCGTTTTCCATCACTGCTTGATATCACTTTTTCATATACACTCGCATGAAACGGGAGAAGATGAATATATATACTCTGTATGCATATACGTACATCTACATATCCATATTCATTGCTGTTCCATGGTGCTCATTGTGAAAGCATTTTAGAGTAGGTAGTTTCAGGGGAAAGATTCAACTGATCTTTGGGTCTTGCAGATCTTCTATCATGCATATTTTGTAGCAATTTTGAGAGTTTTTTCAAGATAAAATACTGGAATCATTGGTACCTTGTAAATTTATATCCACTTTCTGTGTCTTTGGATATCATATATACTGCATCAACATAAAGAATGTGTGAACACTTAAAAACAATTATATCCAGAGAGTTTTAGCTTCAGTCCATTCCTTTCTATTAGAGCTGTTTTTTGCTTTCAGATTATAACTAATGGAGATATAAAAGCGCCATACATCGGGCTATTACTAATGCCAAAAAAGCGTCAATCTGTTTCCCTCGTTTCCAGACCCTGCAAAAATGAAGTTAATACACCCAGTTTTCGAGCCGACTAAATCCATCAAGTGGTTTATGGAGACTATTATTCATCATGGTGCACAAAAGGGCCAGAAGGAAAGCAAAATATAAATACACTTCAGCTTTAATTTTGGTTTTCACCCTGCAGATATGGTACCTGTACTTCATTCCCATTTCATTATTATTTCAAGTTTATGTTAGTAAACAGATGAGTTGTGCATTCTGTCTCTTCTCAATCGCATGTTCCACCGTTTTTAACGAGTGATAATTGTAATTCTGTAGAATAAATATGGAATAGATTCAGAAGAAGTTTGTGTTGTGAGTGCGAGTGTTCGTGTTTCTATTGTCCCTGTCCATTATTTCTGCTGCATTTGATGTTGCATCCTTTGCTATTCCGAGTATATATGGTTATCACATGTCGTATCATCGAACATGTGGCGAATCCACTCAGTATATAAAACAACAAGTAGAGAATATATGAAGTAGAAAATGTAGCAATAAGTATAATGACACATTTCAAATCTTCTGCTGTGATATTATTGTGACTAGAAGTCGGCCTTATGTATCATGAACTGACTATACATTAATTTGTATCTTATGATAGAACAGTTGATAAGCATCGAAATGTGGATTTTTGGATTCGACACAAAAGAGTGGCACTAGTTCCGTTGAAAATAGAAGATTGGCGGTCACAAAAGACCATGTACTCTAAGATTGATGATCTTTACCGAAGAACCATTTCACAAGTTTATACCTTTCTTCTTCTTCTTCACATGCCAAGAATACTTACCTTTCCTATCAAGAAAACAAATATCCTCTCTACTAAATTCCCGTGAATTATACTTTCCCTTTGCTCATCTATATAATCCAAACACCACCACAAAACAATCTCATACATAGTTTCCTCCAAAACCCATCATGGCTCAAGAATCACAAAATTTCGAACAAGGGATCCGTGAAATGGTCTCTGTCTTTGATGAATCATCTCTACAAGATCCAAATACCAATAAAAAAGGTGAGATTCAAGTACGCAGAAGAACGAAGAAGTTGAAATTGGAGTCGGGATCATCACATTGGCTGGTAGCAACGTTGGAGCCACCATGCGTGGTGGTTGCGGGGTGGAGGAAATCGAGTGCCTCATGATGGAGAAGAAGAAGAGCTCACTGCATTTGTAAATGGTAATTTTCAGTCCATTAACAATTCAATCATGTTGGATGGAAGTTACTCCACAAATGATCCAGGTGTTCATTTGAAAATCATTGATTCTTCGAAACATGATGATTCTGACAAAAGTAGAAAGAAGAAGGAAAAGGGTAGCTCATCAAGTGAACAAACTGCATAATCTGAACCATTTTATGTAACGTGAGCTACCAGTGACTTGATTACAATTTGGATAATGCTACATGAATAATATCGGAGTTCTGCGTTTGGTACCAAGTTTATGAAATTTTAATGAATGCTGTAATATTTTCTTGAATATGTACTTACTTTCTTGCTGTATTGGGCGAAATTATAATTTTGCAATATATGAATCCCTAAAATTATCTAAAAGAAAGTACTCTCTGTAATCATTATATATATAAATATGTAATTTTCATGTGTATGATTTTATTATTTATCCATAAGAAATGTTGTATGACGGTGGATTTGAGTCATAAGCCAACATAAAGTAGTTCCAACAGCTCCACATTCTAGTAGTTGGGACTCTGACGATTCAAATCTGGATATTTAATAATCTTGACGATCGAATTAGGTCAAATTAATTCGAGTTAATGGAATATTTCGTATATTAAGTTATAATGCACATATACTCCTAAAATTGGTTGCGTAACATGTTAGTATTGTGTCGGATGTTTGCAGAATATAGATTCTTGATGGATATATAGTTGATGGGCATATATTAGACACTTGTATTGGCTTAAATACAAATAGCTTAAGAAAGGAAATATGGACATCTTATCCAAAAAGCCGATATGATAAAATATTGAATGCAATGATAAATATTTTTTCATATTATAAACTATGGACTTATCTTTTTTAGAAATAATATAAATGATAAACACAACGTTCAAGAAATAGTGATTTACTTGTCTAATATGATGCGGAAGCTATGCATACTTAATGACTAGGTAATTAGGTATCAGTTTTCATTTAGTTTTCATTCCAATTGGGGTTTTTTGGGCAACAAATCTATGACTGAGCATTCGATCGATTCATCAGTCATTGACCCAACTGAATTAATCGAACTTTTTTGGTAATAACCGAACCAGGGGCGGAACCAGAAAATCAAGTTAGGGGGGGGCGAAAATAACATTTTCAATAATGAATTATCAAAGAATATATAAAATTAATTGAGATAAAATACAAAATAATAACCATATTATATTTGTACATATATTTTAATCAAAAATGATTATAAAATTAATATTAATTTATTAGAAATAAAAATATATAATATAAAATAAATTATCTTAAAATAAGCGCAATTAAATATAATACCAAAGTATTCAATAATTTATACCTCGGATATATTTACAGCAATCAATTTGTCATAAAATGATAAAAAAATAATATTTTAATCATGGTAATCAAATTTTTTATATCTAAATTTGAGCAAATAAAATAATTTTATTTTTTAATTATTTAATTATCTAACTTGTATATTAATAATTATGTATGTATGTATGTTAATGGTTTAATTAATTTAAATTTTTTTAATATTATAATTTATTTGGATTTTATTTTGTGAACTGTCAAAATATATTTCAAATGTACATTTTATGAATTGCTGAATTTATTTTTTTCAACCAATTTTTTTTTAAATAAGAGGTGAATATATTTTTTTAAAGGAAAAAATTAAGTAAAAAACGTGCGCACAGCACACACCATTGTTTTTGTTAAAGCTTTTTATTTTGCCATTTTTTAAATTTAAAATTTTGACAATATCTTTGTAGTGGAGAAAGATATAAGCTGTGAATTTAGATGGTTTCGAACCCTTGACCACCCTGGACTCGGAAGAGTGCCAAACCACTACTCCACAATGCCTTTCTGTCTCTACTTGTTATAGCACATATATATAAACACTTTAGTTGGGGGGTGCGGCTGCCCCCCTGCGCACCCCCTAGATCCGCCCCTGAACCGAACCGATCGAATTTTTTTTGAAAACTGACTTAACCGAAATTGTATATATATAATATATAATATATATATATATATATATATATATATATATATATTATATATATATCTATATATTATATATATATTTAAGATAAGATAATTTGATTCTTAAAATAAAAAATAAAAAGAGTTATATAAATTGATTTTAAAAATAAAACATTAATTTAAAAAATTTAAAATAATTCATTTAACCTATATTTTTAAAATGAAAAGCGAAATCGAACCGAATTAACCAATTAATTTATATAAAAAAAATCAAAAACCGAATTTTCGAATTAATTCAGTTTGGTATGTTATTCGGTTTAAACCGAAATTTACTCACCCCTAAACGAACCCTCGTGTGATTTTTCAAATAGGCAGGTTACACCATTGTGGTAATTTACCATATGTATTTTCAAAATAGACAGTTTTACCCCATGCAGTTTGTGAATATGTGCAAAATACACCATCTATGTAAAGAGACATTGTGCTATGTTTTGCAAACTACAATAGTAAAATACCCCTTTAAAATCACAGATGATAAACTGTCTAATTTCAAACCACGTGAGTGTAAATTGTCTATTTACAAACTATGGAATACAAAATACCTATTTTGAAAACCACATAAGCCTATTTTTAAACCACAGATGTGTAAACTATCTATTTACAAACTACGAGAAATATGTACAATACATATGAGATAAAATACCTATTATAATATCATAGTGGTAATTACCAGTCTCTTCCATTGGTGGCCTAATCATTAAAAAATAATAATTTTAGGTAAGGTTTTCAATCGTTTTTCTCCATCGCTCATTTCAAGGGATATGTATTTTATTTTATATAAGCCTTACTTTAAACAAAAAAGTGTATATGTGCATGAGACATTTACTTTATGTATGTATATTGAGCAAAACAATTTACGGGTCCATATAATCTTGTCATACTATTTGGTTTCCAAGATATTCAGCACCATGCAATAAATACTTCACCCGTTTAATAATAATTTATTATTATAACACCGATATTATCTCGGTGTGGTTGGTGGCCCGAACTTTATAAACTCGACCCGATCTCATAAGATACTAGGTTATTTCCATATTTGATTAACCCTTTAATTAGCCCATTGGCCTTAAATAAAGGGACCCTTTCCAAGGCTCGTCTTTTTTATTTACAGTTGGCCCATTAAGATAATAAAAATAAAGTTTTGGAGGGATTCAGATTGTCATCTCTCCATTCTCTTCCCACAACAGCCTTCTTCGGCTCTTCATGTCTTACCACCATTTTCATTTTTCTTGGCTCAATCAATGTACAAAAGACACTGTCAATCACTCACTTATTTATAGTGTGTGGTTTTGTCCTCGGGGTTTTTCACGTAAAAATCTTGTGTTCTATTTATTTCTTGCATATAAATTTATTGTTACAAAAAACGAACCAAAAAATAAGGTAACAATATCTATATATATATATATATATATATTATATATATATGACCCTTCTATCAAAGTCTTTAATTTTTTTTTCAAAAATAAAATCATTTAAATGTGGATTAGTTTATTATATAAACGAAATATATATGTCAATGTTAAAATTCAAAAAAAAAAAATTTGCACATCCATTGTATTTTATGTTTATATAAGTGGCTTTTAATATAGTTTTTATTTTATTTTTTATTTATAGAAGACGGAACATATAACATATGCTTGTATTATTGTAAAATAATATATATATATATATTTAAACAAAAATATTGCTTTAACTGCACAAAATTAATTTATATATATATATGTAGTGAAGATCGGACCCTTTTTAGCGAGTGTTTGCGATTGCTTTTCAAAATTATTATCGTTTTTCAGACTAAAAAAGTAGATTTTTAGTGTTTAATTTCATTGCTTCTACTATTGCTCTCTAAAATAAGTAGGTAAAAGCAGAAACAGTGAAGTATGTAATGTGATGATTTTACTGCTTTTACTTGTGTGTTAACAATTTTGTAATAATTTAAAGTTTATTAAACTGTTTTTGTTTTATTTTAACAGCAAACAATCAATGTTTTTTACTTAAAAGCAACTTTTTTTTCAATTTTAAAAGCAAAAACAACATAAAAATACTTTGAATATGCAATTGCAAACACACACTCTTATCTCAACAAGTTTGGACCCACTTGCAAGTGAGCCAATGTGTATCATATTTATTTATACAGTTCAGTAATATATTCAGTGGTTTAATTTTCAGATCCATCGATGGCTGAATTTTCCAAAATATAATATGGTTTATGGGAATATTATATTCATGCTATTGTGGCTATCGTCATTGGTCCTTGTTTTAATCAATTTTTTAAATGGTAAAAATATATACAGTAACATGGGAACGTACTCTTTGTGGTGTACTCTTTGTATTCTCATAGTCTCCACATGTTCACTAACTGAAAATCGTGGTACTCTAAAAAAATACCTAAGAGTTACTAGGCGTTGTGTACGTGCCCGAAAATCCTGTGTTTCGTCCCTAATTATCAATTGCTTTCCTCATGGTTACACGGGCAATTCAGTAACATATGATTCCCCCCGAATATCCAATGATTCGATGGCATATGATTAGCCGACAATTTTCTGATTATCCAAGTTAAGAGCTCCGAGTTCTTCTATGACGAACAAGCCCGACACATTGGCATCCATGTTGTACAGTCTTTCATGTTCACTTATCGCTTAGTACGATGTTTTGCTTTGTGCCACTGTATATGAAAATAAGTTATTCCTCTGCTAATGGCTATAGCTTTTGGCATAGTGGTAAATAGTTGAGATTTATTTTATATTTAAGATAGAAAAAAAGAAATTGATAAATTGGTGGGGATCGAAGATATTGTATATATTTTATATTTAATTTTAAATTGAACAGTTGGGCGTGAGCTAGATTTAAATTATTTATTTTTATGTTAAACATAGAATGTGAATATTTCTCTCTTTTTTTTAGGACTCTATTCATTGTCAACTGGGAATTAAACCGAGTAACTCAAAAGTTGAGTCAGCAAAATCTTGTTTGACTGGCATATTTTTTTTAAATAAGACAGTCTTTTAGTAGTTAATGTTTTGGCAACAAACCCTTATTGTTTTATAAATATACAGTTTTATCCCCGTAGTTTAAAATATGCAGTTTATCACGTGAATTTCAAAAAAAGATAATTTACCCCCATGTAATGTCATATGATGAGTCAGTTCTTTTAATAAATATCATGTCAGCGCCGAGCAAAAATATCATGTCAGCAAGAGGCTAGCGGAAGACCGAGCGTAACTGACAAATCAACCGGCACAATAAACGTGCAGTAATTGAACATGGATTTCTCGGACACGCTTTGAGCAATAATGCCACGATTAGAGGAGATCGTCTTCCGGATTTATCACATGCCAACCACCGGGATCAACACTATAAATACACGCATATGGTCTCATTAGAGGATGTGAAATTTTCTAGGCAAGAAAAGACTACGAAGAAAGCAAATCTTAGTATGTTCGGTCATTTACGCTTATCTATTTTTTCTAAAGTTCTTGTTTTGTGTCTGAGTCCTGTAAATCAAATTAAAAGTTATAGTGAAGATTTACTGACTAGGTCCCGTGGTTTTTCCTTCGATTTCGATTTTGAGGTTTTCCACGTAAAAATTGTGATGTCTTTCTTTTATTTTCCACAACACTTAATCCTACAGAACACGGAAAAAATCGAACCACATCACCGTGTATTTTGAATAAATATTGTACCCCGTTACTTGCAAATAGGTGCAAATCCCCTCCATATGAGCGGGCAATGTCCTACATAAGTAAACCACAAGGGTAAAATGTCTATTTTAAAAATCAAAGAGGGGTAACCTGCATTTTTTCAAATAGCACTGGGTAAGCTGCTTATTTACAAACCACATGGATATAAACTATCTATTAGCGTATCAGATGAGTAAATTGACAACTCTAAGCTAATGTTGGCAAATATATATATATATATATATATATATATATTATATATATATATATATATATATATATAAAAGGACTGATCGTGATATTAGATGATTAATTCCGAATATCACTAGTATACACGGCGGCCCCTACCCGTTTTGCATGTGAAAAATTAATGGAAGTTTGAATGGGCACAAAATAAGATGGCCCCTTTTACCTCAACATCGTGTGTTTTTTCCAAGTCCACTCATTTCTATATGCCTTAGTCATTTAATATATTAGTCGGCAAAACTACTTTAATGCGTAATATTCGCATCTTATAATTAGGGGTTTATGTTAATTTTATTTGAGTAAAAACATCAGACTTTGCATTTTCAGTTCAAAACTACTCGAAATTTCAAAAAAAAAAAAAAAGATATGTAGTTTGATGATTCGATTATGAATTAATTTTGTAATTTAAAAATCTATCATGCATTTCTATAATAATTATACTCATCGTCAATAATATCATTGGCGACACACACCTCTAGCTAGCTCTAGCTACCGAATTAGTTGTCACATTTATTTTATTTGGGACGGAATCGAGTTCAAGTCCTTTTGATTAATTATAAAAAAGTTTGGGACTATTATTGGTTAATTAAACAATTTCCGTTGGACTATTTGATTATTCTTGAAAGTTTGTGATTAGTATTAAAAAAAACTTATATTCTATGAGATCAATTTTGAAATTTACTCGGGCAATAATAATCACCGAGATTAAACAAACATAGGCTATTGTATACATTTATTTTCTTTATATAAATGCAATTGACTTTCTCTATTAGCCACTATAGCTTTAACATGGAAGAAACATTGTTGATGAGCAATGAAGCTCAATACAAACCTCCTCCGCCGCATTTTCTGCATCTTCAGTTTCACCTTCCACCTCTTCCAACTCTTCTTCGTTAACTGATGGACCACAACTGCACAACAAGCTCAAAGAAAAGTTCCAAATCTCAAAGTATCGCGAAGAAACGCAGTCAACATACCAGGCTGAAAACGAGCAGCGACAGCTACAAACACCCCATGTATCGTGGCGTAAGAAAGCGAAACTGGGGCAAATGGGTCTGCGAGATCCGGGAGCCGAGGAAGAAATCAAGAATTTGGCTCGGGACGTACCAAACAGCTGAAATGGCGGCTAGAGCACATGATGTGGCGGCATTAGCCATAAAGGGCAAGTCGGCTTGTCTCAATTTCCACACTTGGCTCATGAGTTCCCCCGCCCAGCCTCCACTTCGCCTAAGGACATACAAGTCGCCGCAGCGAAAGCAGCTACCGCCACGTTTCCAGATGAAGCCAACCGAGCGACGCTGCCGAGTTCTCACTCGTCCACGCATTTAGCATTGGATCACGGCAAGAATCAAGAAACTCCGATTCAACGATTCAACGGCTCTTGATGATGATACTTTTTTCGACTTGCCAGATTTACAAATGGATTATAATATAGATGCGGTGATAAATACAGTTATTATGCTTCTTCATGGCAGCTGGCTGGAGCCGACATCGGCTTCCGGCTTGAAGATCCATTTTCATGGGAGTGTTCTTAGAAAAAAAATGTTAGAATTTTCATTTACCTCTCATATTAATTTCTTCCATGTTTGCGCCACACAGTTTGATTATTTTTTATATAATTTTTTCAATAAAATATTCGATTATTTCAATAAGACTATGTGAAGTAGTGAAAATTTGTTAAAATCTTTTTTTATAACAATTAATGTTAACAATAAATAATAAATTGTTCGATTCTTTCTATGCTCGGACTTTGCTCTATATTCTCGAACTTTTATATAAGACAACGGTTAACACCAAGATCTTGAGTTCAAAACTCAAACAACTACACCCACATGAAATATCAACTCAACTTGAACCTCCCAAAATGAGAAATAATCGGCCTACAAGTGAGAATGTTAGAGAATAAATAATAAATTGTTGAATTCATCAACAAGTTCGGTTGTTTTATTACACGAGACTGTCAATTCCCATTTTTATGTAAATGAACTCAACCATAGTTCAACTGATTTGCTGATGAGATATTTATTAACGATTTATTATTTAATATTGTGAAATCAAAATTTAATTAAAATAAAGCAGTAACTATC
>CAJQUN010002524.1:0-25593 GCA_907163345.1 Haberlea rhodopensis | reverse complement strand
CTGCAAATTATAAGAGAACTGGGCAGTGTTAAGAGTTTTTGCCCAATCTCGCTGGATGGCACTCACATAGTGCCGTAAGTAATAATTCCAGTAGCGCATTCACCCGCCGGTTCTGCCCATCCATTGCGGGTGGAAACTTGTTGAGAATGCAAGATCGGACCCCAAAAGCTTTAATAGCTCGGACAAAAACTTCCGTGAAGCGAGGGTCGCGATCACTCACAATGGTCTTCGGGAATGCCCCAATGCTTGACACGTGCTTAGTGAAAAGCTTGTTGTGTCAACGGCAGTGATGTCTGGCGGTCTGCAGCAATAAAGATAGCATACTTAGAAAACCTGTCCACCCACAACAATTGTAGTCCCGCACACTCTTCTGACTTGGGTAGTGCCGTAATGAAGTCCATTGATATGCTCTCGAACGGGGTTCTTAGGAATGGGAAGTGGTTGTAGGAGACCGGCTGGCTGTGTTGTTCCACCTTGTCTTGTGCCACACACGGCAAGTCCTCACATAGGCCTCCACATCCTCCCGCATCCTTGGCCAATAATAAGAATCCTCCATGAGTGCCATAGTGCGATGCATCCCCGGGTGGCCCGCCCACTTTGTATCATGACACTCCTTGAGTATTTCCCGGCGCAAATTTCCCAACTTGGGCACAAAGAGGCGGTCTCCCTTAGTGAATAGCAAGCCATCTCGAATCCAAAACCGTTGGGTTTTGCCTTCCCTAGCAAAAGTCCATGATGTTCCTTGCCATCGGGTCTTGATCAAGCCCTTCCCGTATGCAATCCTTCAACATGCTGGCGGGTTGGCTTATGGCTGCAAGCTCTACATTCCGGCTTAAGGCATCGGCTACACGATTGGTTGTCCTGGCTTGTACTCCATGTGTAGTCAAACTCCGCAAGAAACTCATGCCACCTTGCTTGCTTCGGAGTGAGCTTCTTTGGGTTTGGAAGTAGCTTGTGGCAAACATTGTCTGTCCGCAAATAAACTTGCTTCCAAGCAAGTAATGCCTCCATACTCGTAGACAATGGACCACCACAGTCATCTCCTTCTCATGGACTGTCTAGCGCCGCTCGGCATCATCAACTTGCGGCTCTCAAAGGCAATAGGATGCCCATTTTGCATAAAACGCCCCCAATGGCATAGTCTGAGGCATCAGTGTGCACCTCGTATGGCTTTGTGTGATCCGGCAGGGCTAAGACTGGTTGCTCCGTCACCTTGATCTTAGCTCTTCAAATGCTTCCCGGCACTTTGGATCCCACTCCCACTTCTTGTTCTTCTTCAAGAGATTAGTGAGGGGTGTGGCAATGTTAGAATACCCCTCTATGAAGCGCCGATAATAGTTGGCTAGCCCCAGAAAAGATCGGAGTTGGGGCACATTGGTTGGAGCCTCCCAATCTCGTATGGCCTTCACCTTGGCCTCTTCCATCATGATATGCCCGGTCTTGATGTTGTGGCCCAAGAATGACACCTCATCTCGGGCAAAAAAGAGCACTTCTCCAATTTGATGTAAAGTTCATTCTCCCGAAGTGCCTGAAACACCTTTCTCAAATGCTCCACGTGTTCCTCCAACGTGGATGAGTAGATAACAATATCATCAAGGTAAACAACCACAAATTTATCCAAGTAAGGGTGGAATACATTGTTCATGAGGGTGCAAAACGTGGCCGGGGCATTGGTGAGACCAAAGGGCATAACTAGAAATTCATAAGACCCGTACCTCGTCACCATGGCGGCTTTGGCTCGTCCCCTACGGCAATCCGCACTTGCCAATATCCGGACCGCAAGTCTATCTTTGAAAAACATTGGCCCCTCCAAGTGGTCGAACAACTCTCCAATGAGTGGTATAGGGTACTTGTTCGGACCGTCAACTTGTTCAAGGCCCTATAGTCCACGCACATGCGTAGAGATCCGTCATGCTTCTTTTGAAAGAGCACTGGTGCACCATATGGGGACTTGGATGGCTGGATCATCCCCGCATCAAGTAGTTCTTTGAGTTGTTTCCTCAACTCTCCAATTCAGGTGGTGCCATCCGATAGGGTGTGCGTGAGGGTGGGCTAGCATCCGCTACTAGCTCGATCTTATGGTCCACGTCCCTCCTTGGTGGTAGCTTCTTTGGGAGCTCCTTTGGCATAATGTCATTGAAGTCCTCAAGCACGACCTTGACTTCCATGGGCAACTCCCCCAAGCCCTCAGTCTTCGGCCCTTCGTCTATCTTAGGAAATATGGCATAGGTCTCCTCACTACGCCTAAGTCCCTTTGCGAATTGAATAGCCGACAACATGCTCGGCCCTTGGCCTCCCTCTTGGCCGGTATAGTGCATGGAGTGTTTGCATCAAGGATATATAAAGAGTCTGAAAATGGTAGAATGCAAGCTCGTACCTCATCGAGCCACTCTAGCCCAAGTACCATGTCATAGTCATCCATGGGCACCACTATGTAGGAGACATATCCCTGCAATTCTCCTATCGTGGTCTTCACTCCCTGGCCGCTCCGGCAATTGGTTTCGCCTTCGCATTACTGATTTGATTGATCCTCTGGTCGGAGTGATGGCAAGCCCAGCTTCTTCGCCGCCTCCTCTCGGAGAAATTGTGTGTGCTCCCGTATCCACCAATGCCTTGACTCTTTGTCCCCTAACCAAGGCATCCACAAACATAGACCCACCCTTGGGTCCTTTGGCGCGCTCCACCTTGCTTTGACGGCATTGAGGAGCCGTAGAGATCCAATCTGTGTGCCCTCCTCCTGTGGCTCATCATCTTCATCTGCAAGAGCTGCTAGCTTGTTTACTTTTGGGCAATTGGCCATGAAGTGGTCGGTCTTGTGACAAAGGAAGCAAGTCCTTTCCGGTCATTGGACCTATAGGTTGATGGTCTTGGTGCATTGCCCCTGTTGTAAGTTTGGCTTGTGTTTGACTGGTTGCCTCCCACACCTTTGCCCTTGTCATCCCTCTTGCCTTTGTGTGTTGCCATCGTTGGAGGACCGCAACTCAATAAGGCTCTCGGCATAAGCGATAGCCGTAGCCAAATCCTGCACTTGTCTGCGTTGGAGCTCTTGTTTTGCCCATGCCTGAGCCCATCAAGGAAGCGAAGAATGCCTCACGATCAATCAACTCTGGAATCTCCAATATGATCTCTTGGAACTCCTTGATGTACTCTTTTATAGTTTTGTTGTGTGTGAGCCGTCTTAGGCGTCCTCGAGCCTCATACTCCACATTCTCGGGATAGAATTGCTGCTTGAGCTCGGCTTTGAAGTCTTCCCATGTATTCATGCGGCATGTGCCTCGCTCAATATCGGCGTGTCGCCTCCTCCACCATAGAGTTGCTGTGTCGGTCAGGAATAGGGGCGCTGTGCGAATCTGGCCTCGTTGTCCCGTACATTCGAGGCTGCAAAGTATTGCTCCAAGTTCCATAGAAAGTTGTCAAGTTCCTTAGCATTGCGAGTCCCATTGTATGGTCTTGGCCTTGGAACATCGATCCTGGTTGGTGCCGTGGTCACATGATCCCCCGCATTGGCCATGTCCCTTTTGCATATAACCATGTCGTCCTGAGAGTTTGAACTCTTCTTGCAAGGCCTCAATCATGCCCCTAAACTCATCGAATTGATTTTTCACATCAAAATTGAAAGAGTTAATTTGTTGGAGTACCTAACCTTGAAACTCCTCCCCCGAGGTGTTTTTCAAGTTCCCGCACCCTCTCGGCCACATCCTCGAAGGCTTGGGAGTGATCCGCCATGTATTGCTCCAGTCGGATCATCCGGTTCTCCATGCCACCCATAAAGTCGACCGAGGGTTCCCTTGACTGGCCTCGGCCCTTCCTCGGTGCCTTTTCTGGCTTCTCGGGTTGTTGGACCACCCCTGAGTCCGACATTCTTTCTTCTAGCAAAACACCAACGAACACCTTGAGTGCGGAAGCTTTAGAGCCGACCTAGGCTCTGATACCACTTGTCACGGGATGAGAGCTTTCACCCAAACTTCCTCGAACTCGTGCGGCACTTGACTAGTAACCCCGCGTCGCTAGCAAGTCAGCCTTCCTCCCGAGTTGGTTGCTAAAGTGCTAGAAAGAGAGAACACAAAGAGATTTGAGAGAATGCTTTGTATTGCTTGAATACTTGATTGAAAACTTGATGGTTACAAATGAACTCCTCCCCCCTATATATACAAGTTCACCTCCTTAATGGACGGTGATGATCAATTTGATCTAATGGCTAGAAATGATCTTCTAGGATGTTCCCACAAATCTACAAGCTTCTACATACTTCTACTATTTCTATAAGGTTCTAGAATGACCTACAAAAGAATGTACAGGAATGTCTAGAATATTCCGGGGTGCTCCAAAGTGTTCTTCAAGCTTCCGGGAGCTTCCGGATGTCCCAAAGCCTCTCCAATGTATGCCGGAATCTTCTAGAAAGTTGCGGGTCGTGACACTATGCACTAAATTTGAGCCCTGAGATTTTCTCATTAATTGTAAAATATTATTTTCCTCATGGCCACCATCTTTCCCAGAGCTTGTCATTTACTTCCACTCGGAATAGATGCCGTTAAAAAGTAAGGGAGGCAGGGAGTGCCTACACTTCAAGGAATACTAGAGATCACACATAACAGACGTGATAGCTTGACCCTTGCCTACAAAACGTCTGGGACGAGACGTAGAGATTGAGCAGCACTTACTTCTAAACTTCAAGTTTTGGTTTTACATTTTTGTTTTATTTTTATATTTTGGGTTTTCTTGCAGGTCTGTCTAAATATTTGGAGGCCTTGTGATTTTTCCCTACTTTTAACAGGTTTGTCACATGTTTCCAATGACTCTTTTAGGTCTTTTTGGTTTCTCATATCATTAGGATCTTGACCAAATCGTATTGTGCTAGACTATATTATATGTTTATTTTCTCTAAAAAAAAATTCCAGATTAATGTTCCAAAAGGCGTCTAGGAAGTAGGAACAACTGTCATGAGCACATTCCTCGTCTTGTTTGGCAAGAGACTCAAGTGAATGTCTATGAAGGTCTCTGGAGACTTGCCACGTGCCAATTTCGTGAATGATTGACAGCATAGCAGTCTACATTTGAAATTGCAGCATTTGTGCTTACTTTTGGTGTTTGAGGTTTGTGGATCAGTCCATAGTAAGCTATGTGTACTCCAGCTCCACCAGCTGCAAGAACTATGTTCATGCTTTCATCACTGAAACGTTCCAGCGCTTAGTTTGTTGCAGATGCTATCTCGGATCGAAGCGCCGGGGTGTATCTATTATATTTAAATCATTCGTGTGCGGTTATATTATTTTGTGTATGCCAAATAAGGTGATCGTTGGCACCGCGCGTCTTGCGCGATGCAAGAAGAAACTAGGTTGATAGTAACGGTCTAAAGAATTTCTATTAATATTTATAGTGCCAATAAAAGGGCAACTTTCTTTCATTGTGATTTTTTTCTTTCCCTTTGAGTTGTGCTTTGTTCTGATTTTGGCACGAACATTTGTTGGAAATTAGTGTTTATATCAGGGATAAAATTTGGACAAAATTTTACAACTGCGATGGTCATATTCTTATGTTCTTTTGGTTGTATGTGGACGGTTGAAACTTGATAGCTGTAGATGCCTCCATAGTTATTAAAGGCGCATAGCGCACTAAAGCGCTAAGGGGTCCTGGGGCTATAGCGCATAGCGCGACGCGAAGCGCGCGCTTTACTAAAGTAAAGCGCAATAGCTTATATATTTTTAATGCATCAGAAGTATCCATAAAATAATTAAACTCATTAGCAACAATTAGCATTATGCTTTAGCAATGTTGATAGCTTAGCAATAAATTTTGCTATATTCTCAAGTGTTTGTCAAACCTTGATTGAATTGACTTATTGGCGATTGTGATGACTGATAAACTTTGTCACATAAAAATTGAAGGAAAGAAAATATAAAACAAGAAAGGAGAATCAATCCAAAAATAAATAACAATTTGAGATGAAAAAGGAAATGAAATAATGCAATGTAATTTTGAAGAAAAAGAAAAATAAAAATAGAGCATTGAACACATCAACCTGCTTATCCGTTGGAGGCGACTGGAGGCTGGAGTGTTTATGCAACAAGACTTTATGTAACAGTAATCCTAAAACTCTCTAACTTAACCAATAAATTCTTTAACTTGGGCTTATTTTTAATAAGCTCAACCTTAGCAACATATGATAACTGACATCCCCAATTTTCAAGCCTTAGCAAAGGCGCTATAGCAGACGCCTTGGCTAATTGAAAAAGCGCAGATAGCACACATAGCACGCGCTTTGCCAAAACACGAGGCGCAAGACCCGCGCCTCGCTTCGCCTTGAGCTTTAGCGCACGCTATGTGATCTTTTAATAACTATGGATGCATCTATAATTTGGTCCATATGATGCACTAATTTCATTCTTTTTTTCCCGTTGTGGTTCTTGTTTGTGCTAGGGGGAGGTGAATGTTTATACATGCAGTTATATTTTGCATTTATTGTATTAATGATGCTCTTTTATTAAGTTGGTGCATGTAACTGCATTTATGCTTATCAAATATAACTTCATTTATGCTTATCACGTTTTGAATCATATATTGGTATTTTTCCCCATTGTGTGGGATCCAAACCGAGTGACTCAAGTATCTTCGAATGTAAGTATCCTCTTGTGAACTGGTAAGGGGGGCCATCAAGAAATTTGCATCAGAAGCTCGAGGTCATTACGCCTTTAAGCCGAATCATCCACCTCAATTTTCTCTACTGCGTATTGTCAGGGATGCAGTTGTCAGGTCTCCTAACAGTGGTTTTATTGTTGCTGCCTTTAAGGGCACTGCCCTCAGGCAGGGACGAAACCAGGATTTTGTTGTTGGGTGGGCTAAACTACGTATAATATAAAAATTTGTACATAGGATTAATTGTTTTTTTTTTTTTAAAAAAAAAAACAATTATTTGAGCTAAGCCCAAATGATAAGGACACCATCAAAAATATCTCCCAATAATCTTGTTCGCCCTTCTTCTCTGTTCATCAATGGTGGATTCACAGTGAACTCCCCCACTATCGATCCACACAGCCAGGGCTTCAAACAGGAGGTGGCTAGCCTATAATAGTCAACACTTCAATTCCCTTCTTCTCAGTTCATCATTGACAGGATTCACTGGGAACTCACCATCATCGATCCACACAAAGCCAGGGCTCCAACCATGGGGTGGAGCCTGGGCTGAAGCCCAGGCTAGCCACCCCCTGGTTTCGTCCCTGCCCTCAGGGGCATCATCCATCATCCATTTGGAATCTTTTTTTCTTTTTAAAAAAAGATTCCAAATGAATGGTGATGATGCCCCTAAGGGCACTACCTTAAGGGCATCATCAAACAAAACCCCTACAATATGGGAACCAGAGCCGATATTAATACGAAACTCGTACATAGTTGAAAATTTCCCAAAAATATCTTCTTATCCAGTTACATCTGGATGGACACATATTTTTTTTTATAATTTGATAATAAAGTTTAGAAATTATATTTTTAACTCCATATTTTTTAATTTCTACAGTATTTAATTGATATTTACATGCATCGCATACGTACTTCATGTTAGTTATCAATAAAGGTCCTGATGCATATGTTTATGCCACTTTACTAGATGGATGTATAAGGAGTGGTAATTTTGAGGATGCAAAGAAACTCTTTGATGACATTATCAATAAGGGTATGGATCCTTGGCTTGTGGGGTACAATGCTATGCTTAAGGGCTATTTTAAATTTGGGATGATAAAAGATGCAGTCCTTTGTATAAGTAAAATGACCAAAAGAAACATTAAGCCAGATGAATTTACTTACTCTACGATTATTGATGGATACATAAAGCAAAATGATTTTTGTAGTGCATTATCAATGTTTAGCCAGATGCTAAAACGAAATCATGCACCAAATGGCGTGAGTGAGGTGAAGAACTATGATGACTATACCTTCTGACTCCTCATAGAATCTTGCTGGAAGCTGACTGGATATCAAGTTGGATCCAGTCTTCTTTTTTGGCATAATCTTATCCTGAAATATTGTTATATTACATTTACATGGGCTTATGTACATATCTTGATACTTGTGGTTGATATAATTTCAGGTGAAAGTAATTGAGACTCTTACCTGTCATTTAAGGTGTATAAAAATTCTCTGAAAGATCATTATTGATGGTTCGTAGAAAGAGCAACTTTTGTTCTCTGAGTTTTTAAATAACCATTTCAGTTCCCTTGTTTCTTCCAATATGTTAATCTTCCCTCCCTCTGGAATAAATTTCCTTTCATTAAGTTCGATATTCCCTTGATAAATAACCTAGAACGTGGCTTTTCCCTATGCATGGAGAATCTAACTGGTGCTGTTTTGCAGGATAGGCCCTTTACCAATTCATCGGCTGAATTCCTTTTCTTTACCATGAATCTGGACACAACCAGGGGTGCCAGTCTCGTTTTCTAAGTAAAATTTGTTCTGAACGCTCCCTGCAGATCTAGTTTCTCATTTTCAAGCAGACCATTGTCAGGACCCTGCAGAATCTAGTTTCTAACTATGATATTGGTTTCAACTTCACCTCAACAGGTTATAATGAAAACTTAAAAGTTAAAGAGGGACTAACTTTTTTTTTCGTTCTTTAAACCACGAGAACGTACATAACGAGTGAGCAACACACTCCTAACAATTGTCGGCACAGGGGGATGATCCACCTGGTCATGGTGTAGGAGTGATGCTATTTACGAGGGAGAAATTAAGAAATAACCTCTATTTACACGTGTATAATAAATGACTCCCCATTTTAAAATCGTAACAATATACTATTTTGCCCTTAATTACAACACATTTTAATCTCATCTTTTCCCTCACCATGTTCTTTTCGGATAGCGACCTCCCGAGGTCTCTTCCACCATCAATTGCAATCCTTCGCCCTATTTGTGGGTACTTCACGGTCGTTGCTTCCCACACCTTCACCTCCATTGAAGTCATTGACGTTGGGCATTGTCCGTAACGCCTCTTGCTACTTAATACATACACAATAGAACATTCAACTTCCATCATCTTATCATTCCCCCAAATTTCCCTTCAAAATAAATTTTAGTCACTTTTAATCAATTTTGCTTTCCTCCATCCAGCAACCCTCTCATGTCGGAACTTTGAGCTATTTCCAGGTGTGCACTAGATGTTGTGTAAAGAAAAAAGATACACAGGTGAAGGTGAATTCCATGGATTTAGACACCTTTAACATCTTATCATTTGAGTTCATGTAATGGAGAGCACCATGCCCACCATGCTTAAACTCGGTACCACCACCTGGGCACGCAAGCTTGGTATGGAGTACAATACTGTACCAAATCTGCAAAACAAATGCAATATAATCTATATCTATATACCTATAAATGTGTGGATGTTTGAATGGTTTTCAATTGTGAAATTACATATACACCCTTCATTCCTTCGTTCATATAATACAAATAATCTATCTATACCTATAAATGTGTGGATGTTTGAATGGTTTCCAATTGTGAAAATTACATATACACCCTTCATTCCTTCGTTCATATAATACAAATAAATTTATATACCTATAAATGTGTGGATGTTTGAATGGTTTTCCAATTGTGAAATTACATATACACCCTTCATTCTTCGTTCATATAATACAAATAAAAATAAAAATAGACATAAATGTAAAAACAAAATATCAACCAATTACATAAAATGAAAAAAACATGTGTATTAATCTTTATGCACTAATTAACAGTTAATTGGTCCCTTGAATTTCCTTGACTAATGAAACGTATATGACAATAGCAATAAATTGAATTATTGGAGATATTACATAAAAGGAAAAAAAACATGTGAATAAAAAAAGAAATGGTAGAGTTATAGTTATTAAATTCACTATTAACTATTTTGCCCTTTTATTCTATATTTTTATTCCTTAAAATATGATGTGTATTAATCTTTATGCATTAAATGATGTGTATTAATCTTTATGCATTAACTAACAGCCTAAATAAATTGAATTATTGGAGATATTACATAAAAGGAAAAAACATGTGAATAACAAAGAAATGGTAGAGTTATAGTGATTAAATTCACTATTAACTATTTTGCCCTTTATTCTATATTTTTTATTCCTTAAAATATGATGTGTATTAATCTTTATGCACTAAATGATGTGTATTAATCTTTATGCAGTAACTAACAGCCTAAACTGATTTATTGGAGATTGTTACGAGAAAGTAGTAGCAAAGTTGCTTCAGCAATACTATGTTGCATATGCACATCCAAGAAGTCTATTATTTACCTTATTTCAATTTAACAATAAAATCAAAGTGACCAACATATGAAGCTAATAATCTATTGTATTATATCTACATCAATTTTAGTTAACTCCTAAAAGAACCAAAAATAAGTCCATTTTCAACATAAATTATTACCAATCTTTCAATTCTATATTAAAAGAATCACTCAAGGAATGTACTGCATACTAATTAAGAATTAGATATATTAGAAAAAATAAAATTTTTAATATTTTCTTATCCCACTTAAATTATAATTAAAATAATTATAAAATTGATTATGTACATTTCATCACATAATTGGTCAATTTCATCCTAATTATTATTAGAAATAAAAATATAAAAACGTTAAGGGAAGATAATTACTACATCAATTCGTTTTAATGAGCTTAGAAATAAGAATAAGAAAAGGTCATGGAAGATAATAAACATTAGGATGAGAATAATAATAATAATTAAAATATTAATTTGTCACTCCCATTTTGGAAATTCTAATGGAGTTTAAGTAATAATCAAGCAATTAGAAGTTTAATAGTAAAGCAACCTCACCCATTTTTTTTATTTTATTATGATAATTTATTTGATTGTTATGTTTTAAATATTATTATGAAAATTATATAATTAGATGAAAATTTATTAATAATTAATCTATAAGTTTATTTGAACTATATAATTAATTATAAAAAATTATTTGATAATAACTCAAATTTAACTACTTAACTTATAACAACCAAAATAAAAATGATTTTAACTTCACCACCACTTAAAATCAGAATAACTAATCATAAAATATTAATAATAACTCAGCTTATTTTCATTAATAGAAAATTTTAATAAGCATATCCAAAAAAATCAATATTATATTTTTAATTTATTTTTTAAATTTATGTATAATCTCACGGATACTACGTGCGTAGCACGTGCTTCAAACTAGTATGATAAAAAGAATGGAAGTCTTTGTACCCAGATAAGCAGATATAGCAGAAATTCCTCTTTCAAGTGAAAATTGATCTGAGCTTCATGCTCATCTTTTGGACAGTGACATGGTTAGCACATCCCTATCAAACAGAAAACCACCGAAGCTAGCAACTCACATCCAACATCCAAAATAACTCTGGTGCATTTTCCCCATGCAATGTCAGGCACAGACCGCATTAGCCTACGAACACGTGTTCATATAATGCTAGTATAAATAGTGACGTAACACATAGGTATTGTCATTTTAGATATTCGCAAATTTGACAAGGTACTTTACAACTAGCATTACAGTATGTGAATAAGCCATGTTATTTATTTAATGTATATACTTTAAATAAAATACAGTAAACACAGGAGTATGGAAGGGTAAAGAAATAAAACAAGATTAATACTCTCGGCAAGTAAACCAGATTTAAATGCAGATAACCAATTTCCAGGTGTGTATTAGATTTTGCGTAAAGAAAAAAGATACACAGGTGAAGGTGAATTCCATGGATTTAGACACCTTTGACATCTTACCATTTGAATCGATGTATGGAGAGCACACCATGCTTAAACGGGAAGGTAAGGTACTACTCGCCACTATTTTAACCCAATTCTGGTATCCTATAACTTCCACAAGCTTTTACCAAATCTGTAAAACAAAACAATAGAAGATGTTATAAATAGAATGGAAAAAAAAAAACAAAGAAAACTATAGCATAATCCTTTTGAAATACTTTACCTTTTCCCAACTTGTAGGCCACTTAATGAAATGGATGTCGATATCGTTCAGGAAGCGGAACAAGACAAGTAGGAGGATTGTTGGGGTAGTGCCTCTCCCTGTGTTCGTAGTGCTTCATAGCTGGAAATTTCTTAATTACAGCTAAGCTAGCAAGGCATGGTATGTAATCTGGCCCAGCTAGAGGTGTTGCTAAGTTTCCAACTACAGTTATTCTATCCTCTGATTGGGAGGATTTGTTTGGGCATCATTCACATTCTTTGATTGTCTTGCTTGAGTTGAAAAGGGAACATTTTGGGTTGTAGATTTATCCAAAACCTCTGATTCAGCTCCAGAAGGAAGCCTCTCCCTGTGTTCATAGTGCTTCATAGATGGAAATTTCTTAATTACAGCTAAGCTAGCAAGGCATGGTATGTAATCTGGCCCAGCTAGAGGTGTTGCTAAGTTTCCAACTACAGTTATTCTTATCCTCTGATTGGGAGGATTTTGTTTGGGCATCATTCACATTCTTTGACTGTCGCTTGAGTTGAAAAGGGAACATTTTGGGTTGTAGATTCATCCAAAACCTCTGATTCAGCTCCAGAAGGAACCCTCTCCCTGTGCTTCATAGCAAGGCATGGTATGTAATGGCCCAGATAGAGGTGTTGCTAAGTTTCCAACTACAGTTATTCTTATCCTCTGATTGGGAGGATTTTGTTTGGGCATCATTCACATTCTTTGACTGTTGCTTGATTGTTGAAAAGGGAACATTTCGGGTTGTAGATTAATCCAAAACCTATGATTCAGCTCCAGAAGGAAAAGCCTCACGGAGCACGTCCTTTTTCCTGATGATACTGATCTATCTCCTCATCCTTCTTGTCAACCATATGTCCTCAGTTCCACTCTCTTCCTTTTCCCCCATCTTTTGTCTCACTTGATTCTTAAATAATAACGGAAGATTAATATTAGATGACACATACAAAAGTAGGCGAAGAAGTGTCCCACTTGTTTGTGAATCACCTTTAACGGTGATTTATACAATATAAAATATATTAAAATGAAAAGAAAAAAAATTAGATATACTTTTAAATAAAGTCTTCTACAAAACATAAACCACATCGGTTCTCTCCGATTTAATGGGGTGGCAAAATTCTACAAACAAATCATGGTAATCAAGTCTCATCACAACGAATCCTAAGAAACCAAAATTTTCTATAGCTGTTTTGCACAATGGCATATTGCTCACGTTCGCTCCGAGTGTAAAACTTCCAACGATCAAAATCACGAGGGACGTCATTCTCGTTCTTAGTAATGTTTTATCCAATGCACTGAGTCCACAAATACATCCTAGAAATAAAATTGTTTTATGATTTCAAATTATGGACCCAATATAATACTATTAACTATTAATTAAAAATAATTTTATAGATAGATGCATTTTTAAATGGACGAAAACTATCATAGAAAAGTATCACAGAAATAACTGAAAACTTTTCTACACATCCTACCACCTCGTGACATTCGAACCGCTTATATGAATTGATTCAGCTGTTGGAATGGCACGAGATGACAGGATGTGTAGAAGATTCTCCTATTATTTCTGTACTAATTTTCAAAAAGAGCTTCGTCATTGTTAAAAATAATGCATCTATGAATAAAATTATTTGTAACTAATATTTAATAGTAGTACATTTTATCTATAACTTGAAATTATAAAACAAATTTTCAATCTCGGTAGTATATGATTGACCGATTGTAGTGGAAAAAAGCACTGCTAAGAACGAGTTTTGCATTCCACGTAGTTTGATCGTAGGAAGTGTTACAATCGAAGCTCGGAACCGGCGTGATCAATATGTCATTGTACAAAACAGTTATGGAAAATTTTTAGCTTATTAGGATTCTTCGTGACGAGACTTGACCATCACGATTTTGTCTGTATAACTTTGGCAGCCAATTAAATCAGAAAATACCGATTTGGTATGTATTTTTAAGAAGAATTTATTTTAATTTTTTGTCATATATCTGGTAGTTTCTTTTCATCTTAATCTATTTTAATGTTATTTGTCGTATAAATTATCATTAAAGATGACTTACAAACGTAAATATTTGGATGACGCCAACAACATGACCAGTAGGGGGGACGTTAGGTCTGGTTTTCTAGGTTCGTGTTTTGTAACTTTTTTACTACCCGACACTGCCAGAAATTTTTTGGATAGTGTCGAGTACCCAACCTTGGGAACCCGGAATTTGATATTTATATTTATATATACGTCAGGGTACCCGAACCCGTGAAAATCCAGTAAAAAATTCTCCGAACCCGATTTTTTAAATACAAGACACATACCTTGATACCCGATTAAAAATTCAAACCCCAAATGGACAACTTCTTCACATGCTTTGTTATGCGTAATATAAAATTAATTTTTCTATTATTATTTATTATTCTTTTGAGATAAGACGTTGGAAGTTAATTTTTTAATCATGTCTTATGAAAATGATGAAATAAAAATTATAATCGACTAGTATTAAGTTGTGTTTTGAAACTTCAATTAAAGTGACGAAGATCAATCTTCTTCTGCATGGTACATATATTCGAACTCATATTTTATTCTATTCTACATGTATTCTTTTGTCATTTATTTTTATGTTAGCTTTGAGATTGTCTTGTTTGTGAAGGAATGGATTTTTTATTAATTTTATTCATTACTATGTTATGTGATAATTAGACAGATAAGTTATTTGCTTCCAAATAATAGTCACAAGGACCGTGTTTCGGAAGATTGGGGCGTTATTGCTGCTATAATTCTACTTCTGTGAATCTATACACCGATGAGACAAGGTTTAGATATTTAATTGATATTTTTCTAGCTTCCACCATATTGAGTCGTGTTGCAAGATATGCCTAGAAAATACTATGTCATGGAAATTGCATATTAGAAATAGACGGAGAATCCCAGTTGGCAAATAAATATTTGAATCTGGAGAGAATGACAATAATAGTAATTTTGACAATCTATTACTAAAAAGCAATAAATCATCATCACCCTTAAAGCAAACAATGGCTCGAAAAAGATGACACTTGTCACCTCTACCGTTCCATGCTAGAAAGTCAGGCAGAAATATGGAGATGAAATAGAGTAGAGCCTCTCAACTTTTACGTGAACGAAATTCTTTTTGCTATTACTGGCCCAAAAAAATGAGGAACAAGATTAGTCTGTGTTTCAGTAACATTAACCTAAACATTCGGTTGAGAGTGGGGAAATAACAAAAATACCAGGCAGCATTTGGATCATCAGAGTCTGACCTTTGTTCATAGCAATGATTTGAAGTAGGCTGCGATATACAGTAACCCCTACTTCATTACTTTGTCCTTGGAAATTGAAACTACTTCCCAGCAATTACTTTAGTAAGTTTCCTCATGGATGTCAATAATAACCCAGAAAAATGTGAATTCACACGAGCCAAAAAAATTTATACAGACAAGGGAGAGAAGATAAATGAAATGTACCTTCACACAGCTTATCGATAGAAGAATGTCTGGTTTAATGGGAAGTCGCAAACATATGAAAAAACCACCTGGCCAAAGTAAATGGTTCAGCTCCAACAGAAACTTACCACCTATATAAAGTTAAAAGTCAATGAGCAGATAATAAAGTTGACTATTGATGTTAAAGAGCCAAGAAGCAATCATGCAAGAGTACCCTATTCAATCACATTATATACCACTGAAAATTTGATCAGTGACTATTTATAACATATACAGCTCAAACTCTTGTTTAGTTTCAAATAAACTTTCTCAAGTAAAAAAGTAAAGAAGAAAGAAAGTATCTTACCCTCAATATGCCATGGGACCCTACAACGTGCGCAATGGACAATAACTAAAACTCTCCCTGGGTATGGAGTCTTGGTCCATATAAGCAGATATAGCAGAATTCCTCTTTCAAGTGAAAATTGAACTGAGCTTCAATCTCATCTTTTGGACAGAGTGACATGGTTAGCACATCCCTATCAAACAGAAAACCACTGAAGCTAGCAACTCACATCCAACATCCAAAATAACTCGGGTGCATTTTTCCCATGCAATGTCAGGCACAGACCACACTAGCCTACGAGCAAATGCTCATGTATAAACATGGATGTTACAAATAGGTATTGTCATTTTAGATATTCGCAAATTTGACAAGGTACTCTACAACTAGCATTACAGTATGTGAATAAGCCATGTTATTTATTTAATTATATACTTTCAATAAATAGACTAGAGTAAACATGGGAATATGGAAGGGTAAAGAAATAAAACAAGATTAATACTCTTGGCCAGTAAACCAGATTTAAAGCAGCCAATTTTCAGGTGTGCATTAGACTTTGCGTAAAGAAAAAAAGATACACAGGTGAAGGTGAATTCCATGGATTTAGGCACCTTTGCCATCTTACCATTTGAATCGATGTATGGAGAGCACCATGCTTAAACGGGAAGGTAAGGTACTACTCGCCACTAATTTTAACCCAATTCTGGTATCCTATAACTTCCGCAAGCTTGGTATGGAGTAGATTACTGTACCAAATCTGTAAAACAAACAATAGAAGATGTGATAAAAATAATGGAAAAAAAAACAAAAAAAAACTATAAAATCTCTTTTTGAAATAATTTACCTTTTCCCAACTTGTAGGCCACTCAATTGGATGTCGATATCGCTCAGGAAGCGGAACAAGACAAGTAGGAGGATTGTTGGGGTAGTGCCTCTCCCTGTGTTCATAGTGCTTCATGGATGGAAATTTCTAATTACAGCTAAGCTAGCAAGCCATGGTATGTAATCTGGCCCAGCTAGAGGTGTTGCTAAGTTTCCAACTACAGTTATTCTTATCCTCTGATTGGGAGGATTTTGTTTGGGCATCATTCACATTCTTTTACTATCGCTTGAGTTGAACAGGAAACATTTTGGGTTCTAGATTCATCCAAAATCTCTGACTCAGCTCCAGAAGGAAAAACCTCAAGGAGCACATCTTTTTTCTTGATGATACTGATCTATTTCCTCATCCTTCTTGTAAACCAATACGATACAAGTAAAATATATTAAGATGAAAACAAAATATCAAAGATATGACAAAATTATAATAATTTTAAATTAAAGCCTCCTAAATATACATACCATATCGGTCCTTTCAGATCTAATCGACTGCCAAAGCTCTACAAACAAGTCATTATAATCAAATCTCATTACGAAGAATCCCAAGAAACCAAAAAATTTGCAATGAGTTTTTTGAACAATGACATATCGGTCACATTCGCTCCAAACTTCGATGGAAAACTTCTAACGATCAAAAACAACTGGGGACGCCAAACTCGTTCTAATGAGTGTTTTTTCCACTGCACCGCGTCCATATATACAACGCAGAGATATAAAATTGTTTTACAATTTAAATTATAAAATAAAATACTATTAAAATATTAGTTATAAATAATTTTATACATATATGAACTTTGTTTTACAAGGACGAAACTCTGGTAGAAAAGTATCACGGAAATAACAGGAGAATTTTCTACACATCTACCACCTCGTGCCACTTTTTACGAATTGATTCATTATCTTGAAACATATAAAAGAAGAGAATTTTGTATAAGTATGTTTTCTACAAATTATAATTATTTTGTTCTTTCGCGTGGATTGTAGCAATATTTTTAGCGCTTGTAAACCATTTTTTTAATAAATTTAATAATGAATCTAATGTCGTTCTTTCTTTAAGTATATCATTCATTTTTTTGCCCGATAAAAATTCGAATATATTAATAAATAGTGTTAGATGTTCAAAAACATCAATATTGAAAAAACTATGTCTCGAACGAGTCATGAATGCTGATTCATAAAAACCTATAAAAATCTCTATACATGTGTTATTGTTGCAACAAAAGTGCATCGCCCCCCCCCCCACGTTTTCTCTCTTAATCGGGATAGAAATCTGTCTAAAAGTGGAATGAGTTCATATCATCCCAGAGTTGTATTATTATAAATCATAGATTTAGATGTGTCTGTAGCCTGTCAACAACAAAATAAATATACACATCTCGAATATATATCTTAAAACTGGGATGGGAGGAATATGCGTTCATTCCACTTTTAGACAAATATCTATCATCGGTAAGTGATCAAAAACGTGGGGGGAATGCGCATTTGTTGCAACAATAACAAACGTAGAGATTTAGAGTTGATTATAGGATGCAGGCAATCAATGTGCCCGACAGGTCATAAACATATTTTTCAATATTAATGATTTTTTACACAATATGTATAATTTAACACAACAATGTGCGTTCGCGGACAAGAAGTGAAATGATATACTGGAAAGAGAGAAGGCATTAGAGTAAAGTTTATACTTGAATTTATTACAGAAATATGGTTTACAAGCTACCAATATATGCTACAATCCACGAGAAATAAATTACTCTCCATTATGTTCAAAATTTATGTTTAAATAAACAAGAATTTCTATTTTTATAGGATTGGATATTGAATTAAATCATTCTATAAGCTGTTGGGCACGAGATGGCTTCGTCACTGTAAAAAAATTATATGCATCTCTGTATAAAATTACTGTAACTAATTTAATATTAGTATATGTATCTAAATTTGAAATTCTGTGTGGAAAAAAGTACTTCAGAAAGACCATTCTAAGAATTGAAGCATTTGCTGGAAGGTGTTATCGTGATGGAAGGTCATTGTGACATTAACTCGGAGCGGGCGTGATCAATATGTCATTGTGCGAAACAATCATGGAAAAATTTTGGCTTCTTAGGATTCGGCGTGATGAGACTTGACTATAACGATTTGTTTGTATAATTTTGGCAACCAATTAATTCAGAAAAGACCGATTCGGTATGTACTTTTTAAGAAGAATTTATTATTAAAATAACTTTTTGTCGTATCTTTATTATTTTTTCATCTTAATAGATTTTAATGTTAGTTGTCGTATAAATTATCATGAAGGTGATTAACAATCATAAATATTCGGATGCAACAGAACCATAATAGTGGTTAGCGTGTCAGGTTATGTGTGGGTTTTTGGGTTGAGTATTGGGGTAGGGTACCCAAAAATTTGGTTACCCGACTTTGGGTACCCGAAATTTTAACATATATTTTTATATACATAAGTAAGGTACCCGAACCCAATCGGGTGGGTAGTAGTTTAAAACCCAGCAAAAATTATTTAGCCAAATCCGATTTTTTTAAATAGCCAACCCGTTCGGCTCTGTACCTGATACCGATTTATTTAAAACGCCCACCGCAAATGTCAAGGGGACAACTTCTTTATGTGCTTTGGAAGTAAAATTTTATCATGTTTTATGATAATGATGAAAATTACAATTCTAGTTGAGCAGTATTAAGTTTTGTGTTTGGAACTTCAATGAAAGTGACGAAGATCCATATTCTTGCGCATGGGTGCAATAAATATTCGAACTTATACTTTAATTATTCTACATGTATTCTTTGTCATTGATATTTTTATATGTTAGCTTTGAGATTGCCTTGTTTGCGAAGGAATAGATTCTATTCATTACTATGTTATGTGATTAATCGGACATGATAAGTTATTTGCTTCGACATATTAGTCACAGGGACATTTTCGGAAGAATAGGGTGTTATTGTTGCTATGATCCTACTGCTGTGAATCTTTACTCCGATGAGACATTGTTAGATATTTGATTGATATTCTTTCTAGCTTCCACCATATTTAGTTGTTGCAAGATACGCATAGAAAAAATACTATCTCATGGAAATTGCATATTGAATAAAAAATGGAGAATCTCTGTTGGCAAATAAAGATTTTGAATCTGGAGAGAGATGACGCTAATAATTTTGACAATCTATTTCTAAAAAAACAAGAACGCATCATCACATTTAAAGCAAACAATGGCTCGAAAAAGATTACACTCCACCTCTACCGTTCCATGCCAGAAAGTCATGCAATAATATGGAGCTAACATAGAGTAGAGCTTCTCAACTTTTACGTGAATGAAATTATTTTGCTATTATGGCCCAAAAAATATGAGGAACAAAATTAGTATGTGTAGTATTGTGTACTACAAAATCTGAGCTGCAAAAATGCTAATAATAATGTTACCTTTTTTTTATTATAGAGAAGTTTATCGCCAATTTCGCGTATTTTGTGACCTAGTCAAGTAGTTGACATCCACTAATTGTATCATTCCACACTTCTCATGCAAACAAGGATCCATATATTCAACACACATCTGTCAACAAATTAAACAAAGTTCAGTTTCCGACGTTCAATGGTTTGATTTTATTTTTTTAAATTTTTATAATCACTCACTATTCCACAATTTAATATTTTTTCACTTTGATCAAATCTCAATAACGAGACAAACTATCGTTTAAAAATGAAATCACTTTTGCGCCTCAAAAATTGTAATCATATCATCATTTTCATTTCCAATGTTATCGTTATCACACCAAACATTTAGCATGATCTAATTCTATTCAATCAAAAATTGATCATGTATGCCAACAAGCACATGATTTAATACCGTAAAAAATAGTGTCACTTGGTTTTAAAATATTTCAGATCGACTAACTATACAAAAAATGATGAATACTTTTCCCCTTGAAGTTGTATAATACCAGATTAATTGAAATTATATTGAATGCTTTGCAAAGACCCAATTCTTAATCCTAATAATTATAGTTTTCATTGTTAATTTATTGGGTTGATCCATCATCAACCAGATACTAGTCCTATGCATTGAAAAAAGTTGAGAACGGTTCTATCAAACATAAGAAAGAGCTTCGCATATATTTAAACAATGTAGAACTAAAAGGATAAGCAGGATAAAATCAGTCCTAAATTTCACAATGTTGAAACTAGCAAATGACATTTAAATATAATGTATCATAACCATTCACTACTAATTCTTACCTCTAGGCGAGACAAGAATTACACCAACAGAACGGGAGCAGAGTCATCTCCAAGATCATTTTTACTTCACGTTTGACAGAAAAAGCTAGCAAGGAAATGTTGAACAATCATGAACCTAATCTCAAAAATATAAACATATTTCAATTAAAAGAGGACTTTCAGAACCACGTTACAACATACAACTATAAAATAAAAAATACGTGTAAAAAGAAACATTTCTTAAACATTTAGTCATATGTTATTAATAAACAATGGCAAGGAGTCATGACGCTTTGATCATTCTGACATCACAATCCTCAATAATATTTGAAAGCAAAAGAAAGTAAAACTTTATGATTATGAGGTTCAATTAATCACATATCTCATTAATGAACAGAACAATTAGATGCCCAAAAAACTAAGACAATCTTAAAATTAGAGCATACAGATACTCCGTCAATGGCACATGAGCACAGAAACACGTTAAAACATAATTATGGATATACTTGTATCATGTGTCAGATGGCTGATCTTTCATCACTTTCACCTAGTTAATGGACATAATCATCCACCTGGTCAACCGGAATTGAAATTTCACCATCATACTAAAGATAAAACAAATATCAACATCCAAACTTCTTAGTCAACAAGAAGTAAATAATGATAAAAAAACAAATTTGACGACACAATTGCATTTTCTTCCGCCTATTTGGAATCTTCTTTAAATTTTAATCTTATGGCTATGACATATGTTCATACTTGTTCTATGTTTTACTCAAGCTCAGACTATAGCAACACATTGCCACCAGCCGGAAACTTGAGAAAAAAAATTCAAGCATTTACTTAAAAGCACCCTGACCAAAACATCAAACTCCATTTGGCGGGCTACATTAGAACTTGCTTACCAGTATGCACCGTATCATTACCTCCTTGTTTTAAATATATCTTCCCCATTTCATATCTTGTGGCCGTGGATGAATTGTCTTAACTTTTTTCCTATTATGGAAGTCCAAGGCTAGTTTTGCCCAATAGTTGACATTAAATACGTTGTCAATGTTCACATATGTTCTGGCTCCACCGACATCAAGTTCACGTTGGTCATACTCATGATAGTCATTATACATCTGTCAACAAATTTTGTTTGAAAAAAATGTGTCCGGAAAAATGGTGTTGATACGTTTAATAAGACATACAATTCCCAATTAACAAGCCCAAAATGTTAGATTCAATACAAGAGTCTATAAATTGTGGGTCAAAAGAATAACACAGAAATTTGCAGCAAAGCTTTAATTCCCCAAATTTGTGTTCTTGTCTGCAAGGAAAAATGTATAAGATCCAAAGGATCGAGTCATATGGTGTAAAAAGGATGAAATTATGTACCTCACGAAGCAGCTGTATGTTTTCCATGAGATGAAGCCCTACACAAATTAGTATCACAATTCAATTGAATCCGATTGCAACTCCCAATTAACGAGTACAAAATGTTAGACAATTCAACATTCTGTAAATTGTGGGTCAAAAATAATAATATAGAAATTTGCAGTAAAGTTTTATTATAGTGATATTTCGGTCGGCACTATGGACAGAGTTATGGCTTCACATATTAATGGCACTTTGATTCCAGTCCTTAAGGAAACTGGGGCCCTCTGCCTCTCAAAACATTAAGGCTTTCGATAACATCTTTAAAAACAAACTGACAAGTTTATAAAGCTTATTATAGTGATATTTCGGTGATTCCTTTGTCCATACTTTAGCTCTTCCGGGCTTACTTGCCTCCATTTGCCCTCAAAATCTGTTCAGAGCCTGGATTTTTGAAACTCACAGATTTATCAATGCAAACCCAATTCACATTTGCTCACTACCAACTCAAACAGGATCAATTCAGTAATCTGCTTCGGAGGTTAGCAAGTATTTAATGGTTCTTGGTAAGAGTTAAAAGAGCTTACAAATCTTCCGAAAAAACCTGAAAACTCGAGGATAAAACACAATACGGCAAAAAATATGCCTAACCGAGAAGAAGGGAAACATTCAGAAAACTGAAAGTACAACCTCCACATTGAATTCATCAGTTAGTCCCTACACACACAAACAGCCTGATTTGAATGTGGGAAAGAGCTGGAGCTTTGAGAGGATTGAAGCGAGTGGAAAGTAGTGGAAAAGAGGAATATTCTTATTCCTCCACTTACTGAGTTCGCGAAACCAGCTTGCCGACTGCATTCCAGCGGGCCCAGGTACATTTAGGGTTTGGAAACTCCAGGGTCGGAACCCTGGTCGCGGAAAAACATTCCCGAACACCACTGGCTCCGCTGCCGACAGGGTACTTCGACAAACGACGAATTCCAAGCCGGCGCATAACATTCAGCGAGTCGCGCATCTCGCCCACCGCATCGCCGAACACACTGAAGCAGTCCCGCGAGTCGGACCCATAGTCCCCGCATCTGGTCGGCAGCGAACAAGATGTAGAGCTAGGGTTTCATTGGCGGTTATTGGATTAGCGGCGAACAAGGCGGTGGAGCTAGGGTTCTGTCGTGAGCTAGCAATGGCCGCTAAGGAACATCCGCCGAGAAAGCTCCGGCCTAGAAGAAGCCGAAAGCCAGGAAGAAACCCCACAACAGAAGGAGGAGCCGGAACCGCCGGAGGACAAGAAGAAGAAGCGAATGACGAAGAGATGGTGTTTTGAGAACTGAATGGAGAAGGAAGCACTACTAGTAGTGGGAAATGGCCGTATAAAGCTGTTCTTTTTTGGCCGTATAAAGCTGTTTTCCACTGAACTATTCTCATTTATTCCTGACACTGCATTCTGCACCACTCAAAATCTAATTATTATTTAAATATTTATTTGAACAACGTTTGACTGAATAAAAAAAATAAGAAATAAGATAAACTTGTGTGTTTTTTTTCGAAACAGACTTTACTATCTTATGAGATATTGTCTCATATGATATATTCCATAATTTATTGGGAATATTCATAATGATATTAGGTGAGAATATTCTCAATTAATGGTTAAATATACCAAATGGAGTAGACTAGAATATTTCATTTTTCCCATATAAGTGTGTTCTCGTTTTTGCAGTATAAAACTGTTTTATTTTTCCTAATCTTATTTATTCCTGACACTGCGCACTGCACCAATTGCAAAACCGTGAATTCATTAATCAATATAAAGCCTCAACAATTATAATATCATGAATATAAATAGGGTAATTTGACAATCCACATGTTGTAACGAAAGTAATCTTAGCTAATAGGTGCGTATGTATTGCCACTTCGAACGAACCAACTATATCTTTGGCCACCTTAAATCCTCGTAACAATCTTTGAATATCAGAAATAATGCGATCGATGATGAATGATAATTTCAGATGTAAAATTAATGCTTGGATGACGTTAACACAGTCACTTTCAAGAATAATGTGTTTCAAATTATTTAAATGTTTTATATATGAACAATTTGACCAAATAAAAAAAATTTAAAAAGGAAAAAACTCGAAATAGTGATAAACTTGGGGTTTTTAAAATGAATAAGCTAAATAAAAAAAATTAACAAAATAACACCTAAAATATTAGGGTTGGTTAAACTAACACAAGTTGCCAATCTAGTTGGCGATTTTAAATTTACTTCCCTCGATGATATGAAAGACCAGAAAAAAGAGAAGAAAAAGGAAAAGAATGGCTCGATCAAACAGAATGAGATGTGTTTTCTTCTCCAATCACAACAAATCTCTGCCAAAAGATAAGAATGAGAATGGATCAAAAGCTTCTAAGAAAACATAAACCACGCATAATTTTTATGCTTATAACAATCATACAAAGACTATAACACCATATCTCATCAACATTGAACTAGAAAAATAATCTTTGCACCCAACACTCAACTTCCCTGTAATCTTTCTGTCATAATAACCAAGTAATCGAACTTTATGTAACAGGTTCTTTAAATTCACCTCGAATTTCCATCTTGGTCGAGTGTGTAGTTGGTGACAGAATCGGGCAAGAACCAACTGGGGAAGCTGTTTTGGTAGGATTTCACACACTCTTGGTATGGGATTTGGAGTAGATGAAGAACAGAGGATTGAGATATTGGAAATGAAGAACAGAAGACTTTTTGGACTCCGAACACCATACGAATAATCAATTTTTTAAAGAAGTCCCCAACTCCAAAATATAATTTTCTAGTTGGCGACATCCGAAAAATTGGTTTTTTTAAAAAAGAAGTCACCAACTGAGTTGGTGTCTTCAATTGAAGTCGTTAATCCAGTTGACGTCTTTGGTTAGTTTAAGAAACCCCTTTAGGTTATTTTATTAAAATGTTTTTTATTTAGGTTATTTATTTTTAAAAAAAATCGATAAACTTGTGTTGAGATTGTGGTCTCCCGGTTATTAAAAATGATATTTTGTTTGGTCAAATACTTGACCAAAAAAATCTGAACTTTTTTTATAAAAAAAAAGTTTACTCATTCACTCCCAATTTATGATAAGCAAGACTCCGGAATAGTAGTGAGATCATCAAATTGTTTTAGCTTCGATTAGTTTACAGGAGCAGTGAGATCATGATCAAATGCTTTAGCTTCGATTAGTTAAAGGTTACAACCTAAAAAAAGCAATAAACCGTGTTCCGGAGCAGTAAGACTCTCAGAAGTGAGAGACTCCGAAAGAAATGAATAAATAAATAAAGGTTTGTTGTAATCGAATGATGGGGGTAAATGAGGTTCATGGCTACTTTAGCGATTT
>CAJQUN010002523.1:0-25598 GCA_907163345.1 Haberlea rhodopensis | reverse complement strand
TGAATAAAAGAAAGAGTTCGTATTTTGACATTTACTGCATATATTCACAATCAATGGAATAATAATTTTTAAGTGTTGAATTTCAGTATCAAACAGCCTTTGGCAGAGGAAATTTTCATTCATTACCAGATTTTTCCATTGAAATTAAGTAAATTAAAACATATTTGATTAGTTAAATAATCTGAATTTGCAGAAGATTATTGAGGAAATTAAAATAGATATCAATCACTTGCAAAACATCTTTCACTAAATCTACCAAAATATCTTCTTTCCAACTGAATACTCCTTCCAAAAAAACGTCTTTCAAATAAGTCCAATTTTTTATTCTTTTATTATAAGTCTTTCACACCTTTATAATCACCCTCTTATGTCTTCTTTCTAAAATGATACATTACTCATCTTCTTCCATTTCACAAATTTCACCCCCTAACGCCACCATCACTCCGACCTCGATCGTACTACCACACACACGATGCTATTCTTGATCCGGTACACCATGGCTGAACCCTATCTTATCAAGAGGAATGGCATCATCTCTCTGCCAAGTCAAAAGAAGAAAAATTTGAAATTGCTTCAATTATGTTTTCATTCTTCTCCATTGAACGATTTTGGATGTTTTTTTGCTATTTTATGGGATTGTTTTGTGCTTCAATTAACATTGAATTTTTATTTCAATTTTTGTGCGTATTATGTGTTTGTTAAAATGTCTCTTTAGTAATAAAAAAAAAATTTGTAGCAAATTTCAGATTGCATTTTTCTTTAACTTTGGTTCTCTCCGGTTTGCTTTATTGTTTAGATTGTTAATTCTTCAACTTTGATTTGAGAAGATAAGATAATGTGTCGACATAGTTTCAAGTCAAGCCACGTCTACCTCTAGAAAATAAAATTTGTTCATTGAATAACTTGAAGAAACACATAGACATGTTCTTAATTAAATAATAACTAAGAAATCCCATAATATTGAAATTAATTAGTGATAAGTGTAGTGGAAGACAAGTGAAATCGAACTCCTAGATATGTCTCATTGCATTTTCGCTATCAACCACTTTGCTACACTTTTACTTAATTAATTACATATCACTCTCATTTAATCTCTGAATAAGCTATTCTAATCAAGTACTTAGTTTGAATTTTAATCAATCTCAATGGATCGACATTCATATTCTAAATCACTTACTAAAACGTTACAACTGTGCGCTTCCTGTAATCCCACACAAAAGGTGTTAAAATAATTAGCCGTTGTCCAAATAATATGCGACGAAAACACATAGTCACCGCTTAATTTGATTTTATTTTAAATATCTGTTATTTATGAAAATTACACCACATAATAAAATATTGACATATATTAATAATATGATTGAAATAAGATAATAGTTTTGACAACATAGCCATATCAAAATTACAGTATGACGAAAAAATGATATTTCCTAAAACAAATCCACCAGATTAGTACTTAAAAAGCCAGCCACCAGTATCCCATCCCGACTTATTTTCTCCAAATCAAGGGTTTTCTATTTTTATTTTTAGTTACACTCGGCAAAAAAATAGATGCGAACCCTACTTTGTTTATTGGACTGAATCTACACCTATGTTTGTAGATGTATAATTTTTTTTATATACTCAATATGTAATATATTTTAAATAATTTTTTTTTTTTTTTTATTTGATTCTTATTTTTGTGATTTTAATTTTTTTCATGAATTAATTTTTTTTATTTTGTGTTTATGATTGATATTTTTTTTAATGATTTCAGTGTGTCTGATTGATATATATTTTTTATTGATTTTCAGTGTGTCATAGGTTTTATGTGTTTTGATGAGGTATTATTTGCCCAAAAATTTAAGAACAATTGGTGGAACTTGGCACAACATGAATGCATTGTTGTTCTACGAAGGACACTATCATTCACGATAACATCAAAATAATTGTTATGTCCTTCTGAACAGCATCAAAGTAACACACAACGTAATATATATATATATATATATATATGTGTGTGTGTGTGGGGATTAGCAAATCCACTCAAAACACCCTAGCCCGGAAATATTTACTTTGTTGTGATGAATTTTAATTAAAAACATTAACTTCAAAACTACTTGAGAGTAAATTTTATGTTATTTCATTTTTTCCCTTCAAATTGGGGATTCGTCCAATCATTGAAAGCATAAATACATGTGACTTTCTTCTTTTTTATTATAGTTAATTAATACATTCAAAGCAGTTATAGTAAATTATTTTGACCAATTATAAGGGACACCTCATTGGTCAAACGACAAAATACTCTGTATTATGCGACATTATTTAATATATTCATCTAAAATTGTATTTTTTAATTAATAAATAATTTTGACCGGTAAGATTAAAGAAAGTCTTCACTTTTACCCCACTGGAGAAATAAAAGTCGCTATAATACACGAAAATACAATTATTTTTTTAAATAATATATACATTTTTTTTTTATATTTATGATATATTTGAATTTTTTTTAAAATTATCATATTTCTTATTTATAATTCTTGATTTGAATGCGTTCAATTAATTGATCACTAACTGAATCGTTATATCTATCGTTGAAATCTATCATTCGGAAGAGGGACGCCTGTAAATCACCGCCCTAGCGCGAAATGTTCTGTCCGGAGTGTAATTTTTCCTTCACAACAAGTGCCCTAGGCGCTGCCTTAAGTAGACGCCGCTTGCTGATGCTGCTTGCTTTATGATTCTGGTTTCTCTCTGTTGTGCTATTCCTTTGGTTTTCTTCTATCCCCTGTCACTGTCATTTTGTTATATGTTCATCGTTTATAATACATCTTTACCTGATTCTGAAAAACACAAAAAATAGAAAAACAACGGATCTGATCGATAACCAGCATAAATCCACATAAAATGTATAGAAGATCTATGTGCAAAATTGCACTTATCAAATATTTTGGAACGATTTTGGTCTCCGACTTTAATTCATTGTGAACAACTAATGGAAGATGGTTCATGACGGTTTTGGTTCCAAACAATAGGTTCCGAAATGGTTTTGGTACCAACACATACGGATGCAGAAATATACTTATAATGTCCAAAAGTACCACCCAGTTTTTTAACGGAATACTAAACAATAGCATGTTTTAGTACAATCAATAAAGACGAAAAATAATAATCCTCTTCAAAGAATTACCTAATTCCGGGAGCCAATTGGGTACGTGCATGCAAGTATCCTTTTCTGATAAGTTTCAACGGGATTTATTGACAACGAATCTTCTGTGATTTTTCAAATAAATAGATTAATCATATAGTTGGAAAATAGACGTTTATCCACAATGGTTTGACAAACAGACAGTTTGGCAATTTATCTCATGTGATTTGTGAAAATAACTAATTATAGAATAGCTTGTAATAGGTGCAAAACACTCCTTACGTGATATCATTGGGTAAAATACATATTTACAAATCACAAGGGGCAAAATATATATTATTGATACCACATGGTGGTAATTGTCATTAGTCTTTCTATCTCATCGAAGAATCAATATCGATGCCAAAAACATCTAAAATTATAATAAGTCGAGGGACTTTTGGTATATCTAAAATCGATTAAATACTTTTATCTCCAAATAGTAGAAAGGAAATAAATATTTAATCATGAAATGTGAGAAATTTTCTCAGATGGACCTAGAAAAATAATATGTGAATGTCTGATTTATTTATTTGTGAGGCCATCTTGTCCGCACTTCACCTAACCAATAAAGAAGTCACGCCCAAGTGAGCATACACATGGTCTTGTACGAAGACAAACAAACAATCTACAATAATTTAGTTTAATTATAAATTAAATCAATTTATATATACAAATATTTATAAAATTGGTGGGACTGTGCAGTAATAATTAAGTATCATCGGGAAATTTGTTTCTTTTCCCCCCTACCACACCACACGAGTGCGGTAGCACTCTATTGATTTTCAACTGATGTGAAATATTACAAATCAACGACGATGATGGCCATAAAAACAAGATAACATCAAACTAGCCAGACAAACAATGCTAGTGGTATGAGCCTCCGATCTTAACCGTATGATAGGCTAATGCCTATTTTAGGATGACTCAAGTTCGAGTCAAGCCATTGTCCCAAAAACTTTAAAAACTGTATCCCCACATAGATAAAAAAACAATGCTAGTTGTAATGACCAAGGCATGTGCTAATGCTTCACCAATATGCTATTGTTATCCATCATGCCACCGGCCGCAGCCTTTTATTTTTATTCTTATTTTTAAAAATAAGATTTCCTCTCATTTCAAGGACTTAATTTATTACCACCAAAAAATTAAAGAAAAAATTATTGAAATTTAGCAATTTCTATTTCTGTTTCATGTCCCTTGGTATAGCATATCCATCGAATTGGTATAGCTATATTGTTATTTTAACATTTTTTTTAAATTTATCCATTAATAATTATCATTCAATATAACTTTTTTGGGAAAGTGCATTTATCAAATCCCTATGTTAAAATTAAAGTATTTTTAAACCGGGTGTTTTTTTAAAAAAAAATCAGGCACATTTGCCCGAGAGTTTATGACTAGGGGTGTTTCAATCTAGACTTTTATTGACTTTTAATGACTTTTTAAATGATTGTCTTTTATGGAGTTAGTAGATTTCTATTGACTTTTATAGAATTCCATGGAGTTATAAAAGATTTGTATAGAGTCTCGTAGACTTTTTCATAGATTTCTATGGACTTTATCGATTTTTAATGATTTTTTTAAATAACTTTTTATGAAATTGATAGATTTCTAATAACTTTTATAGAATTACACGGAATTATCAAAAGAATTTTATAGGCTCTATAGATTTTATAACTTATAATTGATTTCTTTGAACTAACAATTGAACATAATAACTTCTCTCAACATATAATATTTTTTTTACTATTAATGTAACATATTTTACTTATTTAACAATAAAAAATGTGAAAAATACCTATTCAATTCTTTTGCATGGCAAATATTGAACAACTTTTTTGCATCTTCAAGATGACCAAGATGACGACTTTGAAGATTCAATGTTAATTTGCTAAATTGTAATCTATAATTTTGTGTAACAAAACAAAAGTTTTCTATTAAATAACATTTTATAAACTTGAAATAATTTTTGCTGATAGTTGACTACTATAAAAATTCTTAAAACATACTTTTTAAATTAAAAATGATAATTTATATCATTATAAATATCTTTTGTTTTAGAAAAATATTATTATAATGGTTATAAATATAGACCCATACAATCGTTTTAAAAATCTATCATTAATATAAAATTGAGCACATTAATTGCTTGCTATTTTATCAAAATACTTGTGTAATATTATTATTATATTGGATGAAAAATAAGATTGAAAAAAATAATAATTGAAGAAGAGAGCCGCACATTAGGAATTAAAGAAATGGTACATGTAGAAACAGGGGAGGAAAAGCCAATGGGGAGGTGGTCGTGTCGGAAATGAAAATAGCAAAGAGTAAAGAGAGGTTAGGGTAATTATTAATTAAAAGTCATTCCAAATCTTTACTAGGAGTGGTGGAGAATTTTTAACTTTTTTTGGATGTACATGGGCATCAAAGTTTGTACCTAAAGATTTCAACATAAGTCATTAAAAGTCAATGAGATTTTGGATACCTATAGACTTTTATGGAGTTTTAAAATTCAAGTTTGAATACCACCTGACTTTTTAAAACTCTACCAAAGTCTGTCTTGAATACCATTAGACTTTTGTAGAGTATATAAAAATCTGGATTGAATACCTCAGGACCTTTTAAATTCCATAAAAGTCATTAAAAGTCAATAAAAGTCTATAACCAATACACCCCCTAAGTATAAAACATCTGGATTTCAAAATATGAAAACAATATTTGTCATTATATATTTGGGTTTACAATGGGATTTTTTTATTAATATATTACATATTTAAACATTGTGAATATATTTAATTTCATAATATTTTTAAAATTTAAAAAAAATATATATATAATATATATATATATATATATATATATATATATATATATTATATATGAAATTTTCGGAGACTAAAAATAATTAGCTATAAACTATACTGTTTTTTTAGCATGGAGAAAGAATTTTGTAGTTAATAAAACTTTATATTTTAACTCATTATCGAGTATGAGATGGTGATAATTATTAAGGCAAACCCCATTGTGTCCATAAAATGCACTTTTCCCAACTCTTTTATTGTTCTGTTCTCATTAAATCAATGCACTGATTCTGTATCCGATACGTATCTTATCTATGCACCGATTTTGTATATACATCACTACACAAACCTATACGTATATATATACATCACTACACAAACCTATACATACAATATACGTATTAAAGGTCAAACCAACTTTTACCTTTTTTTTTTTCTGGTTTCCTCTATTTATCGCTATTTCTTGCTTCCTCTTCACTTCCTCCCTTCATTTTCCTCCAACTCTGTCCTCTGTCACCACATTTCTCTCACTACTTCACCTGAAAGATCCAACAAGCACCAATCCTTTCTCCCTTTTTCCCCCACTTTCTGCTTCCAAATTCGTTCCAAAAGTGGAAAATTTCACATTTACTTCAAATTTCGTTTTTTCAGACACTGTAATGGATAAAAATAAGTCCCTTTTCCTCAACGAGCTGATTGCAGCTTCTTCAATCCGAACTGGGAGGTTTCTTTGGATCAAAACGACCCCTTTGAATCGGCATTGAGTTCTATGGTTTCTTCTCCGACGGCATCTTCTGGAAATTGTAAGAATGGAGACAATATGGTGTTGAAGGAACTCATTGGAAAACTTGGGAGCATTTGCAATTCAGGAGAAATTTCTCCTCAGAAAAGTTTCAGGATTAATGAAAGTGCAAACACTTCTTGTTACAGTACCCCTCTGAGTTCCCCGCGGAAATCCAACCTTTTTATGATTGAAAATCATCAAATTCAGGGGAATTTACAAATCCATGGTAGCCACTTTCCTCCTCTTCCGAATTTAGTACCTCTTTCATCTGATCCAGGTTTTGCCGACAGGGCTCATAGATTTTCTTGTTTTGGTAACATGGGGTTTAATGAAATGGCTGTAAAATCGGATTCGACACAAGCTTTCCATGGTCTCAAGCTGCCAATCTCTCAAGATTCCTGGATTCCATTGGGTGGGAACTCAAGAAAACAAGGATGCAGTATTGCGGGTTTCAGCTTGTGGGAAGAAATCTGGTAGGGTTTTGGGGAATGGTAATGGAGAAATTTGGGATTCCAGGGAGAATTCTTCGGTTTCTGAACAGATCCCATGTGGGGAAGCTGATTTAATTTCCCAGAATGATGCTAATTCGAGGAAGAGGAAATCAGTTCAAAGGGGGGCTAAAGAAACACCTTATCATCCACTGTTACTAAAGATGCCAATGTAACTTATTTCTTTCAAGATTGTTCGAATTTTTTTCTTTATGCAGGAAATTTGATTAGTGTTATCCTTGATGAGTATATCAGTATCTTAATTAAGTAGTACTTGAGAATTTGACTGAGGGGGACTGACTTTAGCTTGTTTTCTGTAGGTTTTGCATCGGAAAATAGTGAATTAAATGCAAAAAGGAGTAAATCCGAAGATGGGAATTCAAATCAAAAGCAGTCAAATAAAAATAATTCAAATCCTTTGGAGGCTCCAAAAGACTATATTCATGTGAGGGCAGAAGAGGCCAGGCTACAGATGCTCACAGTCTTGCTGAAAGAGTATGAAATCAAGAAACTGTTCTATAATTATTTCTTCCATTTCTTACTTGTGTGTATGTAACCAAATGCTTATATATATTCTTTGTCATTCGTAAAGGTTCGAAGAGAAAAGATCAGTGAAAGGATGAAATTCTTACAAGATCTTGTACCAGGTGCAGTAAGGTATTCTATTCAGTGAATTGAATAAGAACCTTGTCTGAAATTTGCAATTTTCTAACCAACAATTGCATTTTTAGATGCAATTTATCTGTGAATTGAAAAGTTTCCAATGATTTTTGCTACTTCGTTTTTCGTAGGTGACAGGAAAAGCTGTGATGCTTGATGAGATTATAAATTATGTGCAATCTTTACAGAGGCAAGTTGAGGTAAATCAAGGATCTCCAAAAGTCTGTTTCTGTAGTAATCTTGACTGGTTACTGATGCTTTTTCACTCGTGGTTTTGTAGTTTCTTTCAATGAAATTGTCTGTAGTAAACCCTAGAATGGATATTAACATGGAGGCTCTCATGTCCAGGATGTAAGAAACATTTCACCACCAAAAATTGTCAAAAATCTGAAATTTAGACGTTAACTTTACTCTAATTACTGTGTCAATTATCAATTCAGATGTTTCAATCTCGAGGATCTTTGCCTCAGGACGTTTATCCATCACATGAATATGCTTTTCCGTCCGATGCACCCTACCAAGACACAATTTCAGCATGGCTTTAGGCCGAAACCAAACCGGTCCATTACCTTCTATCGAAAATGTTAGCCAAGCTTCCTCTCAAGTAGGGACTAATCCTTGAAAAAAGTACATACATTTATATGATATTTTGTATGGTAAATTCTTTTTGTGTATGGTATTTGATAATGGGCGATCAATATGTTTAGATTTCATCGTTCTGGGAGGATGATCTCCATAGCATTGTGCAGATGAGATTTGGCCAAAATCAAGCGCCTACTCAAACTTTTCATGGTCAGTAGTCTTTTGAAGAGATAACATGTCCAATTGTGCCTGCGTATTTTGTAATGTGAAATGAAAGATGCGATATCTTGTTCTTGATCCTTAATGCAGGGGCTCTCACCCCGACGACTCACATGAAACTCGAGCCGTGATCAACACATAGCGTCGACATTGTTAATTTTAATTCATTTGAGCCCCCGAGTGAGAGTGGCTTCTGTATATAGGGAGGAAATGTTTTTCAAGAAAATCCGGTGGCGAATTCTTGAGAAGGAATCCTTCTCTCATGGATTCTTGATGTTCATTTCTTGATCAGTTCTGAAGATGATTTTGATTCTTTCGAGTACATTTTTTTACAAAGTCCATTGTTGTGAAATCAAGAACTAATTTTATTAAATTGTGGAAACACATGGAAAGTCAAATGTAGCATGTTCTTCTAGCATAGTCAGCAATTGTGTTCAAGGGTTGATGAGAGACCAACTTTTCAAGTTACATTATCTTTTTTATGTTTCCAGTGTTTTTTAAGCATATATTACAATTATTGATAAACTAGTAAACGCCTTCTTTCCTCTATTTTTTTATTTATTATTTATGATTCCATTTCTTTGCATGATGAATGATGCAGTTATTTGTATTAATATACTACATGTAAATTTTTAATGATTTTATTACACATAATTGGTAAAATTCATGAATCCCTCAACCAAAGAGTATTAATCCTTTGACGATGGTTTGTAGCTCATCTGGCACGGTTTCGTATTCGAGTCTATATCCCCCATCCCCAATAGTTATATTTGCTAAAAAAAGAAAAAAAAAAAGAGTATTAATCCTCTTAATTAAATCAACAATTCCCATTATACACAAGATTTAGTTGCCAATAATAATTTATTGTCAATTATATATCAGTATGTGTGTACTTAGAGGATTTCACTCGGTCATCTCTATTTTGGTGCTAACACGATATTCAGGTAAAATATTTCCTTAAATTTATTAATCACTCCATATTTTACCATGGAACCAATGTGAGTGGTAATTTAGTGATCGATCCTTTTCATATGAGTTCCAATATTAATATGTAGACATATATAATTCAGTCCCATGATTAGAGGTGTGCAATCGGTTAAAACCTATCGGAATTTCGAAAAGCCGAAACGATCGAATTTATTTCGACCAATCGAACCTACCGAATTTTTACTATTAAAACTGAACAAACCGAACCGATTAAAATCGATTGTTTCGATCGGAAACCGAAATAACCGATATTTTAAAAAAAAAATCAAAAATTAAAAATTAGATAATTTATTTTAAAATTTTAAACATAAATAAGAATGAGAGAAACTGATTTAAAAAATTTAAAAAAACATTTTTAAAAAATATTTAAAAATATTAAAAATGAAATACTCGGTTGATTCTATCAATTCGGTAACCATTATTTTTAAATAAAAATCGAAACCGAACCGAACTAACCGATTTTTAAAAAAAATCAAAATCGAATTTTCGAAATAATCGAACTGAATTTCCGAATTAGTTTGTTATAATTAGGTTTGACCGAAATTTTTCTCACTCGTACCCGTGATAGGAACCATAAATATAATTTCAGGAACATATAATTTTTATGTATTTTGTTATGTCATGTAAATCTCAAAAGACACATCACAAATGTCATACTCGGGAAGAATTTGATTATGGGACCATATAATGAATGAACTTAAATAATGTGACTTGTGGAGAATTAGATTCTTATACCTGTAACAGCTGTTTGTAGGGACAGATTTTATCGGAATACTTATATAGATTTAGTTTAGTTCATAATTATTAAAAAAAATTTAATATGATTGTCTAAAATTGTGTGTACGTTAAGTTATATATATATATTATATATATATTTTAAAACAATTATTATATTTTAATATTGATTTGACTCGAGACGCAATTTTACCTTAACTAGTTGATAAAACTAAATGCTATGCAACACATTGAGCTGTTATCCAAATTAGCTCGATCTGTCAATTACTTGAAACTATTCTGTAACAGCAATCAAAGCTGTAGAGAAGACTTTTTTGTTTCCCTTCTTTGAATTAATTTTAGTAGAATATGAGAAAATATTATTTTTTGTGTAAAGTATGATATTTAATTATTTTAGTACGGTAAATAATGATTGTCTAGTTTTACACAATAATCCATGTTTGCAATGTGTCAAAAAGATCCTTGGACTTCTAAATTTAGATGCAATTGGACTCTGGTGTTAATTTATCATTAAAAACTAACTTAGAAGGTGTCAAAACGGAATGTCTTTAGACACAGTAAAAGTGAAAAAGAGTATTTTGTTTCAAATTTACAGAATGCGATGCTTATAGCGATGTGAAATCCAACTTCTTTCACTGTTGGATTATAAAAGGATAAGGAATAGTGAAATTTTGGGATTGCTCTTTAATAATAAAAGATAAGTATTAATGGAATTTTGGGATTGCACTTTGATAATAGATGGGTTAGCCCTCATACCGAACTGAATGTGAGATTTACAACTATTTTTTTAAAGCTAAGTTCTCATATGAAAAGTGGAAGAACAAAGAATAAGAGGTATCTCTTTTTCACATGTTACTTTAGGGGATAGTTCAGGATTATTGGCTGAATTTAGTGCTGAGGAAAATAAACAGGCTGTGTGGGTGTGTGATGGCTCAAAAGTCAAGGTCCGGATGAGTTTAATTTCAACTTATTCCATAAGTGTTGGCCATTTTTAAAAGAAGGCTTTGAAAGATTCATAATGGAATTCTTCTGGAACGGTAAGCGTGTTAAATGCATCAACTCATCCATCATTACACTGATTTCAAAAGTTGGAAATCCAACCAGAACCGAGGAATTTTGACCTATATCATTAATTGGATGTATGTATAAAGTAATCTCCAAAACCATGGCTTTGTGATTGTGCAAAGTCATGGATAGCACAATTTCTCAAACCAAACGCTTTTCATGGGGGCAAAGACAGATATTGAACAGTGTATTCACTCTAAATGAAATAATAGATGACTTCTCCAACCATCATATTGGCTTTGTCAGCTATCAACTGCAACTCAGCTGCTCTGTAACTATTCGGCTTGGTTTCACATGTTCAGCTTCTTGTGTACAACTTGTATGACTGCTCAGCTGTGTTGACGATGCAAGTGATCTACGTTGGTTCTACGTTGGTTCAGCTCTGCTTGATGGTTGCATCAACTTGATTGAATTCTCAGCTGATTTTGTCATCCAGCTAAACTGGTTACATCAGCTTGATCGGGTCGTTTTCAGCTCCGCTTATCAGTCAGCTAGCCTGATCTTGTAAAGCTCTGCTGGTCACACAACTAACTTGTTCATGTTCAGTTTTGTTAGTTGTCCAACCGGTCTATTCTATCAGTTCTCTGGATTGATCTGTTCAGCTGGTCTGTTGGTTTGTTATGCTGCTAACGTAGCTAATCTGTTTTGTTGAGCGTAGAACCAGTAGTTTCAATGCATTTCTTCTTCGATAGACAGGACCAAACTATCAGAGACCTGCCTGACAACATGTTTTAATACAGGTCTGACAACATGTTTTAATACAAGGAAAGTAATGGATAAAGATAATCTTGTCAAATATTAAGTTAAAAAGGTTCAATGAATTATATTTAACGAAAATTAAATATAAACACATCTGAACCTTATAAACAACACATAAAAGGCCATTAGTAAGAACAATATCATGGATTTTCTTGATGATTTACACTTCGACATAAATAATAAAAAGAATGGTCCACAACGAAATAATGGTTAGGAGAGATTGATGTAATATGTTTTATTTTTCTTGTGGGATCAATTTGAAAATGATTAGAAATGAAAGGGTCCCATAAGCAGGCTGTCAAATGCTCTTCCTAAGCTATCAATCTTTTCTTTCACTTTATGTCCTTCTCTTTCATTTGCCTTAACTAAGGTTTGGTACCAAACTTTATTGAGGGGAGAGAGACATTGAAAGATAAATAATCAAACAGCAGTGTGGTGAAATAGTTAAAGGGGGTTTGATAAATTTTAACTATATATTGAATGGTCTAGCTTTTTGTTTATTAAAATAACTTTATAAATTATTATATAAATAGACTTATTTATATATTGAACAATAACATTTTAAAGTGGTTCATATAAATCTACAACTACATATTTAGTAGCAAAACTTGATGCTATATAAAAGATGACTACTGGAATAAGCGACAGAAGTATTCTAAATTGAATCGAATAGTCAAGAAATATTAGTATGTACTTGGTTTAAGCCATATTTTATATGCAAACTCAATATTCAAACGCAATATCTTTTTAAATAAAACATGCATAAACTAGTATACAAACCATTTCTAACCAATTATATTGAGATGATTCATAGTGGGGTCCAAACCGAGTCAATACAAGTATTTTCTAAACTCAACATATTTGAGAGATGAGTTTATAGGGGTTAACATTAAAATTAATGTGATGACAACAAGCGGCTTGCGAATTTGGTTTGTCACTTGCCCAGTTGGGCAACGACTCCGTGTTGAATCTTAAAACTTACAATCCCTCCACTGCTGAAAAAAAAAAAACATTAATGTGACGCTATTGGTGCTAACAAACAATGAGCCTATCCTTTGCTGGAAATTGATGTTGATCAGTGTCAAAAGCTGACAAGGCTATATAATATCGTTAGTTACTGTTGTATTAATTTATTTAGTGAAATCCTTCTAGGAGCAGAAAAAGAGAGAAAGTTTGGATTTTTTTTTTTAAAACTTTTAGGTAATGTTTGGAAATATGTATCTAATTCGAGAATGAGTTTGAAACTTGGATTTGAAATGATATATATGTTAGGTGAATTTCCAATCCATCACAATTATCGTTATATTTACATAAATTAGTAAAGACGTGGTTTGAAATCTACCCAATATAAAGTCATTCAAACAAGTAAAATGATGGCTTCAAATCCCTTAATCCAAATGCACTCTTATAGATTTCTATGAAATTTATTTTCCACATATTTTTTTATTTTATTTTTTCATGCACTTATTTACTGATTCGCTTGAGCATTTAAATTTCTTTATCCATATGTTTTAAGTGGTTTCTCCTCCTCTCCTGTTTGTCAAGCAAAATGTACTGTGGCTCTAATTCCAATTATCACAATAAGCGTGAACTATTTTCAGAATCTTAACAAATAGCAACTCTTGTTAATTATTATGATTAAGTTAGCTTTAGATTTTTTCTGTATTATTTTTGAGTTTACTAAGATAATTTGACTTTAAATTTATTAGAATTTTTTTTACTTCTCTCGTATCAAGTATCAACTGACACGAAAAAAATGACAGGTATCAAATAATTGGTAATACACATAATAATGTTATGAATGAGAGGTGAGATACAAACGGAATTTTTTATGCTACACAAAGAGACGGTGTTTTATGGTACATTAATCCTTGATTTGAAATATTCCAAATCAAGGATTTTGCTAGGATTAAACATTTATCATTAGGCCAAAAACTATAACTATTAGAAGATATTCAACTTTATTTTAGCACAAAGCACATTGCTACGTGACAGATGGATATGAGAGTTGTACAACGTGTGTTCCAATGAGTCAAATTTGATAGGTCGTAGATGGTTTAGAGCATTTCATCTACGAGTGCATGAAATATCTGTCATGTAATTCCCAACATATTTGATCTACCCATAAACATACTTGGAAACATCATCAAACTCCCCTGAATTATGCTCTACAATAATTATTTACTTGTCTCCCCCATAAATATTGTTTGTTTTCCTTTCCAAAGAAGAAAATCCCAAATTCTCTGATCGAAAGAACCTCTTGGAAATATTGACGCATGTACACTATTCAACTTAGTTCTTTCTATGGTTTATATATTATAGTCAATCATAGCAGTTAAAGACTTACTAGTAGTTGTTGTCGTAGCAACTTCAAATTCTAGTGGCCAATGAATGGGTAGGGACATAGTTCATATCTTGTGTGTAAAGCCAGAAATGAAAAAAATAAATAAAGAAACTTGTGGTAAAATGGTCCACACAAAGTTCAAGTATAGAAATATGTCAGAGAAGACAATGCCACAAGCTACCTGTTTCATGGCCTCCATGAAATGATGGAGATTTAGAAAAGGCTGCCAAAATATTAAATACTTGTGCACTGTCTTTTGCCTTGAGCCCACTTGAACATTGTCCCAACATTTTCTTGACATCTAAACCAAAGAAATAAATGGTATTGAGGTAGTTTAACATCATTTTTTGTTTTCAGATCTATCAGCGTGTCCCCATTTGTCTTTCACACTTGGTCCACCCTTATCTATTGTTATCAGACAATACTTGCTGTAAAATATATCTCTATCCATTTATTCTACTACATTAAATACAGACTTTATACGTTAACTATCATGATGTGCCAATATATATTATGTAAAGTAATATTCAATTTGACTGGAAACAAAATAATAAGAAATATTATTTGTTGGGTTCGTCCCCACATCAGAAATAACATAGTGTAAATATAATATAAATTTTAAAAGATCCAAATCAGAGAACAATCGATTACGTTAGATTCACATATAATATGTAAATATCAAATATATGCATGAAAATAGATTACCGACGTTAAACATTTTGTATGCACTGATCCTTGAGTCCAAGCAACCAGACCAAATATATAAGCCTAACACCAGTGCTTAGCGTTTCTACCACAGTAAGTACGTGAATGTCTTTACCATTGAATTACAATATTCAAATCATAATCTCCATTTCTGCAGCTGCTATGACCACTTCCATTTAAGTTAGAGTTTTCGTGCATGAGCGATGGGAAATTAATGGAAACCGAAGAAAGCTTTAAGTGTTTAGTTTAACTGCCAACCTGGAGAACAGAAAGGAACTGGTGAAAACAAGGAAATCTGAATGAATGTAATGAAGATAAGCTTTCGTGATTCGATGGCAAGATGGTGCAAATTAGATACAGGTAAACACAAATTGATTACACGACACCCACAATTGATGAGGTAGCTTATACAGTTAAAAGTGTTAGCATAATATATGACCTACAACCAAATGCTGGGCTGATGGATTTTATGCACCCCAAAATCCATTAGTGACTCATTAAAAATATACAAATATATCGCATTAATCCCTTAAACAAAGAGGACACCAAACAACAACATATTTCTTGTAGTAGAAACATTGACATTAAACTAGCTACTAATGTTGAGCTTGTAGATCTGGTCAGGCTGTTTGGAGGTATCACCGCTTTCAGATTTACGTTGAAGAACAGTAATCTCTTTTCGTGCATTTATATTTGATATTTGCATCTTATATATGGATCTGGTGCAATCGATCGTCACCGGATTTAGATATGATAAAGTTTATGTTTTTATTCTTGCGAAGTGTTTGTTTCTTATGCCAGGGAGAACGAACCACAGTGCTATCAGAGTCAGGTTGTTCTTTAATTCATATATGAGATAGTTAATTTTTATTGATCTTTTCCCATCGATTCTAATTATGTTTGAATTTCAACAATGTTAGAGTCTGGAGAAACATAGAAAAATATTAAAAATTGTTTTTGATGCTAGACCCATCGTCGTAAGAGTCGAGGACGGCAGCCAATGGTCGTGTTGTTTGGGAACTTCTTCTGCGGCAGTGGCTGCCAGTGGCCATCAGCTTGATCCATCAGAATCACACGGGGAGAATACACGAAGTCTTTCTAGAGATTTGCGCGAGCATTGGCCGGGGGCTCAATCCAGAAGTGACGGCAAAACATTTGTCGTTGCCATTGCCGATGTCGATGGACACTGGTGAAGTAGGTGTCACTGCCATGTACTGTAATTGTGTGGGTCTTCCCACCTTAACAGTGTTAGGATAACAAAAAAAATGGACTAAACATGCATATTATAACATCGTTTTAGGGTTCCGGTTGTTACGTGAGCCAATAGGATTACAAGCCAAAATAAACTTCGTAAACTTAATACATACATTTCTAAACAAATGCTAACGTTTATATTTATACTACTCCTAGAGTAGATACTAACAAAAATAGAATCCTATGCATCCTGTATCCTTGTAGCTCACAGCTTCAACCCCCGACCCTTAGCCCCTTCAGTCCAAAAGTGTACCTACAGGGACAACACATCATGAGCATATACTTCTTTACTTAACATCATAAAAACATAACAGTAAGTGCATGAAATCTTGGTTAAGTGGACATGCTGGTTATTCGTTACTTCTTTTTGTTGTCCCTGATTCATATTCATGCATATGGGCATCTTACCCTGTGGCATCTTACCACATCATAAACATCGTATGGCCTCTTACCATATGTGCATCTTACCCTGTGGCATCTTACCACATAATAAACATCGTATGACCTCTTACCATATGGCATCTTACCCCCCCGTGGCATCTTACCACATAATAAACATCGTATGGCCTCTTACCATATAGGCATCTTACCCCGTGGCATCTTACCACATAATAAACATCGTATGGCCTCTTACCATATGGGCATCTTACCCCGTGTCATCTTACCACATAATAAACATCGTAAATATACAAACATCTTATAGCATCATCATTTCATCATAAATACTCATGCGATAAAAGCATAGTCGTAATGTAGAGATGTGTTTTAACCGTCCGATGCCCGTACGCCTCTTACGTACCTTTTCAAAAGGAGGAGGAGTCAACAGACTTTATCTCCTTGACTGTGCTGGTACCTGGGATGGTTCTACATAACCAAAACAGACCATATTAGATACCATATCATGAATCATTGTCAAAATAAAACAATTAAAAACTTTTGCCAAGATTCTGCCTCTCTCGATCGATCGGAACCCATGTCTCGATCGATCGAGAAAGCATAAAAATAGTGCCCAACTTCTGCCTCGACCGATCGATCGAGGAGCTTCACCGATCGATCGGAAAATCCTTCGTCGCGAACATCCTGGACTATCGGCACCTGAAATTCAAACCATGCTTAAAAGCTTCTGCCTCTCTCGCTCGAAATCGGGACCAGAATCTCGATTGATCGAGCGCTCTGAAAAATCGGGACTTCTCCAGATTTTTGAGCACCTCATTTCCTACCATCATTTCTACTTCATAAGGCGTAAAACATGCTTGAACAAAAATGTTATAAGCTTCATACAACCACCCACGCTAGTGTTCAAATCAAGGGTTTAACAAAACCTAAGCTACATGCATCATAACATCATCAAAATCTTCAATACTCATCCAGTTCCCAGAAAAAAGGACACTTATCCTAACCCAGATTTTTCGAGCATTGCTTATCATAATACCAAATCTACCACATAAAACATGTATCATGCTCAAAGAAACATGCTATGAACTTCATAATACTCACATTCAAGCATTCAATCAAAGTTCTAAACAAATCAACATTAACATGCATGAAATCGCCCCACAAAACCCATACTTAAACACAAATTCACCAAGCAAGATATGGTTCCTCACCCTCTTTTGCTCCAATATTTGGCAAGGTTCCAAGCCTGAAATGATAGATCTCCTCCTCCTTCTTGGCTTCTGAAAGATGGACGAAAAAATGGGAAGAAAGGCTGGAAGAAGAGTGATGGATATTGAATGATTGGGAGGGGCAAGTGGAGGTATGGGCAGCAACACCTTGCTGGAATGGGTATGGGTTGAGGGGGTGGTGTGGGTTGGGGTACCATGTGGTGTTTAATTGTGCCCGGTATTTAACACGATGCATTAAAATATCCTAACTCGATATTTTTCATCTTCATTTAATTAATACATCCCCTAAAACACTCACTCAACATGCTTCCCACATCATATCATAACATAATCATAGTCTCCCATTAAATGCACCACAACCCTCTTAAACACATCGTATATCATCATCATAACACATAATAACATGACATTTCGGGGGTATTACATTACTCCCTACTTATAAGATTTCGTCCTCGAAATCCACATGCATCACCATATCGAAACTAAACATAAAACATACCAGAGAATAGTTCCGGATAGTGCTGCGCTGCACCATATGTCGTTCCGTCCCCACGTAGCCTCCTCGACCATCCCACGATCCCACTGAACATTGACCATCGGTATGACATTGCTCCGTAATCTGCGATCCTCTCGATCCAGAATCTTGATTGGTCGTCCACGTAGGACACATCTGAGTCTAACTGAACTTCAGTAGGCTGTAGACATGAGACGGGTCTGGCTCATACTTCCGTAACATAGAAACGTGGAAAACATCGTGTATGCCATACAGGGATGGCGGTAGTGCCAAACGGTAGGCCAAAGTACCAATACGCTGCAAAACTTCATATGGCCCAACATACCTCGGAGATAACTTTCCCCAAATACCAAACCGAACCACACCCCTAAAGGGCGAGATCTTTAAGAAGACCTTGTCTCCTAACTGGAATTCCAGCGGTCGTCGCCGCTTATTGGCATAGGCTGCTTGCCTATCCTGGGCCGCTTTCATCTTTTGGCGTATCAACTTTTTCTTGTTTCCATATTCCTGATCATATCCGGTCCTCCGACCGCTTTACTAGTCAAGTCCTCCCAATACAGAGGTGACCTACATAGTCGTCCGTAAAGAGCTTCAAAAGGAGCCATTTGAATGCTCGCCTGATAACTGTTATTATAGGAGAACTCCGCTAGTGCCATTGAATCCTGCCACGGAGTATCAAACTCCAAAATACATGCCCTCAACATGTCCTCGAGCGTCTGAATGGTACGCTCTGTCTGGCCGTCTGTTTGAGGGTGATAAGCCTGTACTCAGTCTCACTTCCGTGCCCAAAGCTACCTGGAGACCCTCCCAGAAATGGGATGTAAAACGTGGGTCCCTGTCAGACACAATCGAGACTGGTATACCATGCAACCTCACCACATCCCGTAATACATACCTTTGGGCCCTCTTCAAGTATGTAAAAGACATGATGTAAGGGATGAAGTGAGCCACCTTCGTCAGCCTATCTACGATCACCCAGATCGCATCAAATCCTGAGGCCGTCCTTGGCAAGTGGGTCACAAGTCCATAGAGATATGCTCCCACTTCCATTCGGGTACCTCTAAGCTCTTCAGCTCGCCACCAGGCCTCTGTCTCTCTGCTTTACACCTGTTGGCAGATCAAACATCTTTCACAAAAGTGATCACATCGCTCTCTCATGCGTCTCCACCATAATTGACCGCATAGGTCCTTGTACATCTTCCTTTCTCCTGGGTGGATACTGAACCGACTACTGTGAGCTCGTTCCAATATTCCTCTACGCAACTCTGGTGTATCTGGGACTACCCATCGGTTGCCCAATCTCAAAGAATCATCCTCAGCCACTCTAAACTTGGATGGCTGACCCTTAAGTACCAATGACGTCCATCTCTGAACCTCATCATCCGACCTCTGGACCTTCCTGATTGCCTCAAATATATCTGGCTCCGCCAATAAGGTCGACACTCGCACGGCGACGTGTCTACATCAAAATCATAGCCCAGGGCAATAAGAAGTCATCATAGCTGATAGACTCATGGCATCCTCAGCAGTACTCTTCACCTTACGACTAAAGCGTCTGCTATCAAGTTTGCTTTACCAGGATGGTACTCAATCTCACAGTCATAGTCCTTGAGTAAATCCATCCACCTTCTTTGCCGCATATTCAACTCTGCCTGAGTGAATAAGACTTCAGGCTCTTATAGTCCGTATATATAGTGAAAGACGTGCCATACAAGTAATGTCTCCAAATCTTCAAGGTAAATATGATGGCCGCCAGTTCCAAGTCTATGAACTGGGTATCTGGTCTCATGAGGCTTCAACTGCCTCGAAGCATAAGCCCCCCCGTGCTTATCTTGCATCAACACACCACCCAAACCCTGCAGTGATGCATCCGTATACAAGGCAAACCCTCTTATTCTCAACGGAATCACCAACACAGGCGCTGTAGTCAGGCGACGCTTTCAGCTCTTGGAAACTTTCCTCACAAGCCTCAGACCAAAAGAAGGGGACTCCTTTCTGAGTCAGCTGTGTCAGGGGTTTGGCGATCTTTGAAAAGCCCTCGACGAAACGTCGGTAATAACCTGCCAAAATCGAGGAACTCCGTATCTCCGGTACAGAAGTGGGTGCAGCCCACTCCATCATAGCCTCAATCTTCCTGGGATCCACAGATATCCCTCTGCTAGATATGACATTGGCCTAAGAATACCACGCTGCTCAACCAGAACTCGCACTTACTAAGCTTTGCGTATAACTGATGATCCCTGAGGATCTGGGAGTACTGTCCTCAAGTGCTCCGCATGTTCTTCTCCAGTCCGTGAGTAAATGAGTATATCGTCAATGAAGACTATGACGAACTGATCCAAAAATGGCTGGAACACCCTGTTCATCAAACTCATGAAAACGGCTGGGGCGTTTGTCACCCCAAAAGGCATGACTAGGAATTCATAGTGCCCATATCTAGTCCTGAAAGCTGTCTTCTGAACAATCATCTTCTCGTACTCGTATCTGATGATACCCCGATCTCATATCGATCTTACTGTAGAGCGTCGTGCCCTGCAACTGATCAAACAAGTCATCGATCATCGAAAGTGGATACTTGTTCTTCACTGTGGCCTTATTCTTCAGTGCCTATAGGCAATGCATAGACGCATCGATCCATCCTTCTTTTAACAAACAAAACAGGCGCACCTATTAAGGAGCTCTTGCAACTGAGTCTTTAACTCCCTTAGCTCTGCTGGTGCCATCCTATACGGGGCACGAGAAATTGCAGACGTCCCCGGTAGTAACTCAATCCCAAACTCGACATCTCTCGTCGGTGGGAATCCTGGAATCTCCTCTGAAAAAACATCAGAAAACTCCGCCACTACGGGCACATCCTCACCTTTAACTCTTTCCCTCTTTTTCCTCTTTCCGTAATATCAACATCATAGATAGATATCCTGTATGGCCTCGTTCCAATAACTGTGCCATCTTGACAGCAGATATCAACGGAATCTTTGAACGAGAACCATCCCCAAAGAATGTCCACTGGACTCCCATATCAGACCTGATCGGACAGTCCTCTGCATGCAGTTCAAGACTGCCTGATACCTGTTCAGAACATCAATGCCTACAATACAGTCAAAGTCTGACATCCCCAGAACAATTAAATCTGACCTTAGCTCATTATCCTCAAACTAAATGAGGCCATCACAGACAATCCGATCAGTAATCATACTTCTTCCAGGGGGGTCGAGACCATAAGAGGCATGGCGACGGAGAGTGCATATGTGGTGCCTTTCCACAAAACTCGTCGGCACAAAAGAGTGTGACGCACCTGTGTCTATCAATATAAAAGCAGGGTGCGTAATAAAAGGCACGTACCCCCCGCTATAACCTTCCTCCAGAGCCGTTGTAGCCTGCTCCCTTCGTCAAGCGTAAACCTGCCCCTGAGGTGGCCCCATGGGCTGACCTCCATACTGCCTCGGTGCAAAAGGTGGTATGTACTGTGCTGCTCTGTCCGTAGGCCTCCCCGCAGAGTTCTGCTGTCTTCCCCCTGTTGGGACACTACCGGGCAAAGTGGCCTCTGTCGCCACAAACACAGCATCCTACGCAATCCTTTGCCAAATGTGGTTGCCCACAAGAGTGCACTGAACCCTTCCAGATCTGTCTCCCTGAGACTGTCCTCTTCCGTAGAGGCGTCGTTCCTACGATTCTCGGGCCTCTTGCCACTGAATCTCGACGCTGAAGTGTTCCCCCTTGGTTTGAACTGATCACCCCCTCGGCCTCAAATTGTCAGAAGTAGTTCTGAGGGGGTGCTGGAGGTGGCACTGCATCAGGATATGCGCCAACTCCCAGTTCGGCTAGCTCGGCCCGCGAAAGTGCATCATCAAAACAGGTAGGTAGGCCATATTGATCACCTTGTCATACAGTTCAGTCCTCAAGCCCTTCATGAGTTTCCCTCATCTTCGCTTGAGTGTTGCTTGCAGCAATGTGAGTACATACCGAAGTAAGGAACAGTAATGTAGAGCATAATCTGATACACAGGCATGGTACCAGCCGTTGCTGAGGTTTTTACTCATCCTCTTTAGCCTGTCTCGCAGCAGCTGAGAAATAGCGGGTCAGAAACCTAGTCCTGAACAGTTTCCAATTGATCTCCTGACCCTGAGCCTCTTGCTCTAGCACTGTGGTCTTCCACCACATCAGTGCATTCTTAGCCAGCTGAATTCTGCTAATCTGATCCATGCCATCTTTGCACAAGGCGCTGCCACAAATATCTGCTCCTATCCTTTCTAGCCACTCTTCGGCCACTTCCCCTGTCTCCGTTCCTTCGAACATCGGAGGTCGGTATGTCAAAAACTGAGACAAGCTCAACCCTCCCCAGGTAATAATTGCTGTTCAGAGGGCTCTTCTTCCCCAAAGGCTAGCGGTGGTAAGAGATTCGTACGCCCAGCACTTGCATTGACGCTTAACGCATCACCTACTTCGGCGTTTGCTGCCATGCTGCAACACAAGGGTTAACAACAATACCAAAAGCAGTTCATAAAGTACATCGTTAGATATTAAACATGTTAGTATAACATCTTCTACTTCATATGCAACATACATATAAACATGTTTAAAAGTAAGCACCTAGCTAACTTATTGCGAAGGCTACCCTCACCTCATTCCCGGGTTATCTAACCACTGCTCTGATACCACTAATAATGTGGGGTCTTCCCACCTTAACCAGTGTTAGGATAACAAAAAAATTGGACTAAACATGCATATTATAACGTTTTAGGGTTCCGGTTTTGTTACGTGAGCCAATATGATTATAAGCCAAAATAAAACTTCGTAAACTTATACATACATTTCTAAACAGAATGCTAACGTTTTAGATTTATACTACTCCTAGAGTAATATCTAAACAAAATAGAATCCTATACATCCTGTATCCTTGTAGCTCACAGCTTCAACCCGACCCTTACCCCTTCAGTCCAAAAGTGTACCTACAGGGACAACACATCATGAGCATATACTTCTTTACTTAACATCATAAAAACAAACAGTAGTGCATGACATCTTGGTTAAGTGGACATGCTGGTTATTCGTTAACTTCTTTTTGTTGTCCCTGATTCATATTCATGCCATATGTGCATCTTACCATGTGGCATCTTACCACATCATAAACATCGTATGGCCTCTTACCATATGGGCATCTTACCCTGTGGCATCTTACCACATAATAAACATCGTATGGCCTCCCTCTTACCATATGGGCATCTTACCCCGTTGCATCTTACCACATAATAAACATCGTAGGCCTCTTACCATATGGCATCTACCCCGTGGCATTTTACACACATAATAAACATCGTATGGCCTCTTACCATATGGGCATCTTACCCGTGGCATCTATCTTACCACATAATAAACATCGTATGAATATACAACATCTTATAGCATCATCATTTCATCATAAATACTCATGCGATAAAAGCATAGTCGTAATGTAGAGATGTTTTTTTATTATACGTCCGATGCCCATACGCCTCTTACGTACCTTTTCAAAGGAGGAGGAGTCAACAACTTTATCTCCTTGACTGTGCTGGTACCTTGGGATGTTCTACTAACCACAACAGACCATATTAGATACCATATCATGAATCATTGTCAAATAAAACAATTAAAAACTTTTGCCAAGATTCCGCCTCTCTCGATCGATCGGAACCCATGTCTAGATCGATAAAGAAAGCATACAATAGTGCCCAACTTCTTCTGCCTCGACCGATCGATCGAAATATTCAACCATTTCCACTCGATCGATCGAAAATCCTTCGATCGATCGGCACCCTGAAATTCAAACCATGCTTAAAAGCTTCTGCCTCGCTCGATCGATTGGGACCAGAATCTCGATCGATCGAGCGCTCTGAAAAATCGGGACTTCTCCAGATTTTTTGAGCACCTCATTTCCTACCATCATTTCTACTTCATAAGGCGTAAACATGCTGAACAAAATTTATAAGCTTCATACAACCACCACGCATGTGTTCAAATCAAGGGTTTAACAAAACCTAAGCTACATGCATCAACATCATCCAAAATCTTCAATACTCATCCAAGTTCCCAGAAAAACAGGATCCTTATCCAACCCAGATTTTTCGAGCATTGCTTATCATATACCAAATCTAAATCTACACATAAACGTGTATCATGGCCAAAGAAACATGCTATGAACTTCATAATACTCACATTCAAGCATTCAAATCAAAGTTCTAAACAAATCAACATTAACATGCATGGAAATCGCCCCACAAAACCCATACTTAAACACAAATTCACCCAAGCAGATATGGTTCCTCACCCTCTTTTGCTCCAATTTTTGGCAGTTCCAAGCCTTGAAATGATAGATCTCCTCCTCTTTCTTGTCTACTGAAAGTTGGACGAAAAAAATGGAAAAGGCTGGGAAGAAGGAGTGATGGATATTGAATGATTGGGAGGGCAAGTGGGGTATGGGCAGCAGCAGCTTGCTGGAATGGGTATGGGTTGAGGGGGGTGGTGTGGGGTTGGGTGCCATGTGGTGTTTAATTGTGCCCCGGTATTTAACAACGATGCATTAAAATATCCTAACTCCGATTTTTTTTCATCTTCATTTAATTAATAAATCCCCTAAAACACTCAACTGCTTCCCACATCGTATCATCATAACATAATCATAGTCTCCAATTAAATGCACCACAACCCTCTTAAACACATCGTATATCATCATCATAGCACATAATAACATGACATTTTGGGGGTATTACAGTAATTGTTTTACGGACCAAAATCGTGAATTTGGCAAAACATTTGCCGCTGCCATGGGCGATGTCGATGGAATGCAATTGTTTCTTGCAGACCAAAACATAAATCGTTGTTTGACTAACAGAACGAGGTTTAAAAACGAATATTTCCAGATGGTACT